>JAECUM010021119.1:0-65867 GCA_016617855.1 Megalonaias nervosa
TATATATATATATATATATATCACTGAACTGAATTTTCTAGATTCATTGGTCAAATAACTAAACCTCAAATCATATGTGTTCGTGCCGTTCAAAGTGATCAAATTTAAAACAAACGACTGACTTGCAAGAAAGAGAGGAACTTGCAATTTTATAGATCTACTTATCCGCAAGCAAAAACTAGAAACAAGTATGCTGTGACCCACGCTGTTTGAACATTAACTCTAACTGTATAGGCTTATTATAATTAAACACATTTTGAAACTGTAGCATGCAGAGTTTACAAGTTGTTCAGGAGTTAAGTCCTTTCCGGTTGGGAGAGACTCCAGGGTAAAAGTGCATGAAAACATGCGTAGTTTGATGTTCAGTTTGAGTATATATGGTTATAGTGTGGGGATTTCAAAACTTTCTGTCAGTCATGACTCAGGGGCTAGGTCCCTGTGTCCATGGAAAGACTACGGGTCAATGTAAGTTGTTATTATAAATGTATCACATTCACAGTAAATCTCTATTTTGGGTTATAGCTTCTGTGTTTTAATTAAGGGTAAGTACTGGCACTTGGTTCACCAGTTGTTTGGGGTTTTTTTTTCAAGCATTTTCAAAACTCGATCCGGGCCCCATGGAATCGGGTTTGTATGTGTCGGAGGTCAAATTTAGGTTTTTCAAAAAATGTTTTTACATACATTTACTTTACAACAATTTACAAAGAAAAGATTCTTGGAGATTTAAATTATTAAGTTGCCTAGGTTACTTCCAGGCTTTTGATCTCATGATGCACTCATTATAATCATTTTCTAGGCAAACTGCATTGGATTGTTTTAAAGCTTCCGATCGGCAATGTTTACACACAAATTGGGAAGTATGGGCAGTTTTTTCGGCATTGAAGATGGGGATGAATTCCACTATGAAACAGGACCAGAAGAAAACTTTGGTCATTGATCACATACATTGATTCAAAGGCATGAGAGACATATTTTAAATTTATATAAACCTCTCCTCCATTTCTACATATACTTATGAATGACCCAAATTTCAGGTGTCTAGTTTTAAAATTGTCGGAAGAGTTCAAGAACATTACACGTGCATTCATACGTGCGACCAACTGTATCACAATATCCCGGCGCTTTTTAAAGAAGTGTGGGCCAACAAAGATGGCAGTTTTATATGTTCAAACAATTGTTCGGAACTCTGTAAGAGTCCGCGAAGAGTTTTCACCACAATGTTCCTCGTGTTCTTGAGGATATTTTAAATTTTCACACCGTTTTTAATCTCTATAATATAACCTAGGTTACCTCCACTCCACACATCTTTGGTTATTTAAATAATATTGATGATTCCAATAATCTTATTAAAACTGAGATATACTTATAAAAGATATGTTTTCGGTCATGTAGGAGATTTCAAGTTTATTTGTATTAAATAGTTAACGCGCTGAAACTCATGGGCGTTAACAGACAGTCGATCTGGGAATAAATGCATTATCAACCCGCAGAATAAATCTCCGAAATTAGAATGTTCGACCTGCTTGTGAGTACATCTACTTCATTAAAAGCATTATGTTTCTTCTGTTAAAATTGCTTAGTGAATAAAACAGGCCTAATAAATATATTGTGACAATTATTTGAAATTTCAAGCGATAAAGATTTAAAATTGTATATGGTATATAGTAAATTTTATATAGGTGCACTACTCGGCTGCGCAAGCATCTAAATTAGGTTATGATTCACACCTGCTGTCCTTTAGAAGCTATGAAATGGTTGATTTACAGATGTAAACTCACGCACGAGGGTTCATTATGTTATATGGGAGAAATAAATGAATGACTCACACGCTTCCGTATTCCATGTGCTCCAAACGGGTTAGCTCAAAATCTGAAAATCCAGCTGATAGAAACAAGGGAAAAAGATTAATATATTACTTTTGCCTACATGAAAACTTATTCGACAAGAGATCATTCAATAAATTTTATGAACTTAAATTAATCTGTGTTAGAAATTAAATATGATACATACTAGATATACATTTAAATAATAACTACATTTGTTTAGTAATCGGTAAAATTGTTCTCCATGTCAATGAATCATGAAATTTTATTGGTATAATTTTCTCATCATTGTCCACAAGACGTAGTATAGAAAACGAAATAAAGAGTTTTCTTGAATCATGCTATATAAAATTTCACTCAAGATTATCATCAGTACTTAAAAAATATGAAAACAAAATGAAAAGAAAAACAATAAAGCTAGAGACTAAATCATCCAAAACAACAGGGATATCGCTTGAATAGTCTGAAAACAGAACTAAAAAATAACACATGCAAGTCCTTCAACTAAAATAGATTGTGAACCGCGTCTAATTAGAAAGGATGAACACTTGCCGTGTATGTTAGGTGGATGCCACTTTATTTACCTTCTCGTAGTTTTCTAGACGAGATCAATTTTTCTATCTCATGCCTGTCATCTATACGTCTCAAGCCCTGCAAATATAAACAAACATTCACTTCCTTTCCATGCTGCCTTTATTGGCTCACATCTGTACAACATCAAGAAGAACTAATAGTGACCCGTGGCGTCGTACTCGGCGTCTACAGCCAGTCACCTCAACCTTAAATCGTTCTTTTCTTGCCAATAATTTCAATGATCGGCATGATATTTTAATGGAACCTCATCATGATGTTTCTTGCATCATTCTGAACCAACCCATGAAAAAGTATGTCACGACGATATTGTTGTTTCTTTTTCTTTGTACATAAAAGACTGTGTTTACAGGTTAAGCCCTATGTTTAAGGTTTACTTTAGTTTACTTGCAGGACTTCAGCTGCATGCATGCTTACTTATGTAACTATGTTTAATACTTTATTATTGAATCACGGTAGAAAACAATATGTACCAGTGATCTCCTTGTCATACATGAATGAATTGTTTATATGTTAACGTCAGGATTAATCCTTTCACCCTTCTGGTAAATCTCATCCTCTAATCATGGTATAAGTTCATGGAACTTGGACAAGGTAATTTAATACTAATCCACGGTAATGGGTCACAGTGAAATATTTGTCTTACACTGATAATTATATTACTTGTTAACGACAATATATTAGTGACAAATGTGTGTTTTTCTGCCATTACCTCTAGAATTAGGCATGATATCTTCATGGAACATGGTCTGCATATTTCCAGAGGCAGTGCGAGTGGGGACTGGGAGAGGACAATTGTCATGCACGATAGGTGAAGTGAGCACACTAGTGTGATATTTTTTGCAGTGGACATTTTTATAGTATTTCATCTTCACCTTCGTGCAACGTCGGCAAGTCTTCGCAAAACTTATATTTTTTTTAAGGGGAAGTGGGGTTGGCAATTGACATAAAACCATAGCGCAGCAACTACATATTCCTTGCATCATTAGAGTAAACCGCAACGGAATGTAGATTCCAGTGACCTACTTTTCTTGCACAATTACATCCTTATTTATAGTTTACAGAAGAGTTAACATGTTAGTTTCCTGGCAGATATTCTGATAGATATCTTTATGTAATCTGTTCCGGATGTTTATTGCGTCATCGGAAACCTGCTCAAAGAAGCATCGGTTACAATGATCCACGTTTCGTGCATCAATCAATGTCCGTGTTATTTGCAGTGTAACCAGCACAAAGCGTTGGCTTTCTAAGCACTTACTCTCTCCGACGCACCCCCGTTTCCGACTCTAACATTCAGGGACCTCGGATCGCGTTAAAATGTTACATAGATGAAACATGGACGGATCAGCGGTGTTACAGGGTCCAAGTTTTTTCTTTCTTCAAAAGCGCAATGATACCAAAGTACTATATCAGAAAAACATTATGGCGTACATAAGCCTGGTTTGTTTTAAAAGACAAGGTCTGAATTCTTTTGTCACACTTTTGTTTTGAATCTTTGTCACTTACTGCAATTACGTTACTTAAATGCCATGTGCCATTGAATTTAAATGTGTCACCGATGGACACAATGTTCCAGGTAATGACTTATATAACAGAATAAAAGGGATTTACATTATATTTTCTATCACCATCACTATTTTCTTTCCATACAACGGGAAGTTTTAGTTAGCAAGTTATTTATATATAAACATAACGGATGGGTCTGACGAAATATTCTTGTGTGTATTTTTCCCTTCCTTATGCTTACTTTTGCTCCACTAAATTACAGAATCCCACACAACAATCCATGAATGATCATTGTATGACGTCCTGTATTAAAAACAAATTCTAGTAATTTGATCGTTCAATTTTCAAGACGTAAACTCCATCCCAATGCTCAATTGAGTAAAACAACGTGGTAAAACTGGGTGAAGTTTTTAATTTAATGCCAGCCACGCCCAGCTGAAATAATGAAAATGGTTTTGGGTTTTTGTTCCTCCAAAAGCAAATATTAAGAGATACTTGGTCAAATGAACGTTTCTTGGTGACCCCTTAAATCTTTAAATGGCACATATTTTTTGTTAATTTTTATTGCTTTATATGGAAAGTGAGCCAATGCGCCTATCGCAATGGCCCACTGGTTTTCTCAGCTTGTGTGATCGTCGTGCTGATACTAGTATTACCAAATCAATACCTTCCTTTACCTATCCAAATGTCAGCCCAGACTACAAATTTGTAGCTATGGAGATCCATGGATCTTGTGTTTTTTAAAGCAGAATCCATGAATGCTTATTGAGCGTTTTTACTAGGATTTTAAAATGGGAGTCATATTGTCTAGCAATTACGACTTTGATGTACTGGGCAACGGAATCCTGACTGTATAACAATGTATGACTTTGCTGTACAGTGTTTACACTGGGCATCGCAACCCTGTCTGTATAACAATGTGTTAGGTATCAGTTATCGAACTAGGAGCCTCGTGGATTGACAACTTTATTTAGAGTCGGTTTCATTTACTAGGAACATTGACTGATTGGAGCTATTTTACCAACAATAAACAATAAAATAGCCATTCATTTTATCGATTAGACACACACACACACATACATACATACATACATACATACATACATACATACATACATACATACATACATACATAATAGGCTGTTAAGCTCAACTAACAGCATACAAAGGTAAATATCTATTAGAAAACTACACAGGAATTCAAAATTACTAAAAGCTACAAGAAAATTAAATTTAAAAACATCTATAATCTCATCTCATATTTTGCGAATTAGAAGTCCAAAATACTATTTTGCAATTTGCAAATTGAAATTGAATTAAAACTGGACCACTACAATAACAATCACAACACCAACATCAACAACAACAACAACTACTACTACAACTACTACTACTAATAATAATAATAATACCAAAAATATCATAATTATACCTTGTGATGTAATGCCATCTTTTCTTGTCCGCGTAGATACATATTTGTCGTGAGCAAAGCTTTGGCTCACTTTGTTTGGTGCTAAAAAAAAATCACGTAATTTATGTCCACTTGTCTCTAAAAATGTTTTATTTGTTACTTTGTAAATATGTTACTATTAATAGTCATAAAAATGCAGTTGTGTAGTTAGGGAAAGGACCTACATGAGTTACTAAAGTTGTATCCAGTCTTATATTATTCAACAAAAATACAGTGAAATGCTTAAAGCATGCAAAATATTTTACCACTGTTTTGACTGAGTATACCAAAGATAGTAATCACTGTAAGTTATGCCAAAATTAATGGTCTCTAAACTATATATAAGATGACAACTATAAAAAGACAATTTTAAAATTGCTATGATTTTCCAAAATTTAGATAACCTCTAATGGATAGCTTTTGTGATTATTCCAAAAATATATTTATTTCGATGTCAACAATTGCTCAAGGGATTATATCAAAATGTATGGAGGACATTTGTTTTACTATATACCTATCAAGTCCCTACCCAAGAATGGACCTAAACGTTTACAGTCCAAAACCAAAAGGAGGAAAACGATACTGACGTTTCTGATTCCATATTATCATACTAAACAAAACAGGAACTACGTTTTCTTCGAGGTTCCTGGTTACAACTATCCGTCAGGTTTAGGATAGAAACATTCCTAGTTATTCATGTAGTGAAATGTCCCCAAGCGCGGAAGAACTCATAATTTTAAGTGATAGCAGTAAAAATGAGTCACTGTTCTTACAGATACTTTTTCATAAAACTTATTTTCATGCGAATATCAGCTACTAAAACAAATGAAATTTATTATGACTTAAGGTGAAGTTCGTATCAGAAAGGTTTGAATCTTAAGCAATTTATTTTTTTCTGTTACGTTTTGTTAATTTATCATTTTATCTGAAAATTAGTATGTCGATATCAAAACTATAATTGTCACAGTAGTTCGATAATAATTGCTAAATCACGCCTTGATGTCAGCATTGGAAAATCCAGATGACCACTTGACACATCTCGTAATGATTCTTTTTTTTATGATGTTGACAACTTCGCGTGATCTAGCAATCAAGCTCGCATTACTGTGATAAAATAAATATATATCGAGTGGGCGGAAAACAACATTGTCCACCCACCAGATGAAAGATATCCATCATTTAATCGGAACAAACAATTTTTCTTTCCTAGCTCAGTAACAGAAGGTATTTAAAAAATGAAAACGAAACAAAAAAAAAAAAATGAAGAAAAGTATGCAGCTTGTAAAATTTGAACCTGGTGCCCCTGCTACTTAAAAGACAGTGTGCTTACCACTACCCAAGCAAGTGATGAATTAGCGGTTCAGATGTCTTGGTCATCATGTTGTTTTTTATGCTAGAGCGTGAATCACTGGATTTTCCATGAGAAACGATTTTGATAATTCACTGGAGGTGTGAATAGGAATGCTTTGTTTTTATTGTCAATTTTACAGTTTGAAGGCTTTATCTTTAGACGGGACCATATAGCAAGTGTTGTGCTGACGTACCATTAAACCTTACTACTGCTACTACTACTATTACATTATCAATTTCTTTTTATCTTAAGCAACACTTGCAGTGCAATCTAGCACCCCAAAATTCAGAGCACCTCGTTTTCATTTCACTTTGTTTTTCCTCATGCTCTAGCAAACCGTTATCCAGTGATGTACTTATTCAAACAGCTGGTTCTATAGACCTTTTGACACCGCGGTCAGCCTCGCTTAATGTTGTCACTGCCATTCTTGAAACGGACTTTAGAACGAAAACAAAGGACCAAATTAAAATAAAAATAAAAGAGCTACAGCTGAAGCCTCAGGGATTAAAGCTTCAATATTTACTGTTACCTTTGGCAAATCTATCACAAAATGAGGTAAAACCAAAGCATGCTCTTTTGCACTGAAGTGGCAAATTTCAACTTGCATATGGTAGTGGCGATTCGATAGAAGCAGGAAAACTATATGGAAGCAGAGTTATGCCCTGTCTTTCCAATGCATTTTTGATGATTCAGATAATAATTCCATTGTTGTTTCATCCTTCTCATTTGAAATTTACCATTTATATTGGTTTGTATCTTGCACGTTGTATACAGTGATGATGTACCGACTATTATTTTTACCTGAGCGAGCATCAGCGTCACAATCATGCATCTCACGGTATACATTAGGCCGTTCCGTCTACTAAAAATATCATTTCATTAACATTGAATACGCCATTAATGACTTTACATTGTTTTCCAAATTACAATTACACATGTTTTCACGGATTTAGCAAGGTCTGATATGAAATTTGTAAGATTTGAAGGGACTACCTAATCCTCAGCTCCACTGTAGCTGTGTCAGGTAAATGCTTTCGAAGACAATAGGTCGGTACAATTTATAAATATCGAAGGCAGACTATAGTGCGCTGTTACAATAGTGGTTTTCTTTTAATAAATACGTCTATGTTGTGTTTTAAAGTAACAAATTCATTACATATTAGTTTTGCCGCTGTGTAAGAACTTTATGTCCGTGCTGAACCCAATTCACAGCTCAGGTAACATTCTGTACACCTGGGTAAACTAACACGTAACTATTAATATTCCCCGTTTTCTCCAAAACGTTGCTTTCTATTTCGTTCAATAGTATTTTGTAATATTTAATTCACTACAAAAATGAAAATGCTTACCAAAGATACGGTGATATGGCCTATAAGTAGGACGATAGTTGACCATATGATAATTCTCTCCCAAGGGAACATTATTCTTGACTATTGCTGAGTAATCTGCGAAGCAGTCAGCTATTGTCAGATCACGGACACTTTATCCAGAGCTGAAAAGAACACCCGAGTAAGAAATATTACACTCTTTATGTCTATACAGCATGCAAACATTTGGCCTTTCCCGTTTAGAGACAGGTAGATAATATTAGATTTTTTTGTAGATATGTAGAGGATATTTTATTTTCCTACGTTAATACCGGATATATTTCATCGTGTATTACCAAAAATGTTATATTTTAACGAGTTACATAGCTTTGAGTTAAGATATATTTTTTGGTACCACAAGATGAAATATATCCGGTATTAACGAAGAAAAATACAGTTTATTTTTTATTATAAATCAGACATGCTCCAGAATCTAAGTTTGGAAGATTCAACTCACTCCTAGGCCCAACACACACACACTTCAACCCTTTTGTAAATTCACCTCACTTTCATAGGCTGATCACATAAGGAAAGCAGCAGGATTGGGTTTACCTAATCTGTCGCAGTAAATTATATTTTTGTCATTTTGTAGACTTTTTGACCCTATCTGAAAACAATCAAATCCGATTCAGCAATGTGTCACAGCGGGTTTGTCGTGGTTGTCGTCAAGGAAATAAGGGAAATAATTTCAAAGAGACGCAAACGGCGTGTGGTCAGATTTCTTTATTTTAGGATTAAATGATTATGGTTGGGTATTTATCGCTGTGTAAATTTTACCTAATCACTCATAAAGTAAATATAGCCCAAAGGACTTTATATTAACTTTGTGAGTGATTAGGTAACAATTTACACATCGATAAAATATCCAACCATGATAATTTAGTCCTTATAATTCTAAAATAATTTACTGCTGTCATATCAGCAGATTTCATTAACAAAGAGTTCACTTTTCGGTAGCTCGAAGTTTTCTTTTACCAGCCTCTTCACTGCGATAGAATACATAGCCCCATCTTCGCAAGCCAATAGTGGTCGATTTTTATGTAGTAATATAGGGTAGTGTGTCAGAGCGGTTCATACCAATTATCTAACGACCATGTTATTATAATTTTTTTTTTTAAAATTTAAAAGAAAATATTTAATGCTATTTAAACCAGGTGTTACGTGTAGATTCGTACAAAAGTAACAAAAGAAAAGAGTAAAACCAACAAGCTTTGTAAATTTTAACAAAATAATTTATTTCCCTAGAAAACACGATAAAACTATGAAATAGGACTATCCGTTTGTGAACATAATCCAAAAATTAATCCTAAAATTGAAAAATATAAGTCCTATCACTCAACAGTTCTAATTGAATCTAAGTTCGAATCTCGATGAAATTCCAAAATGGAAGGTGATGACGTCAGATGAGGTCGTTGTACTGATGGCAACAAATCCCCATTGAATACCAATTTATAATGTTCCCATTTAGAATTCCAGAATAAATTTCCACTGATTATCTTTGTCCAAGTATTTCGTTGAAGTAGAATATCTCCCAGGGTGAATCAAATATTTTAAATTCGAAAATCAATTTAAATAGCAACAACTTGACAAATACCTTGAGTCCAAAGGTACAATTTTACGACTGATCAATCTACTGGCAAAATGGCTGTTTTAAAAACCTCGATTTTAGATCACATGGTGGCTCACGTGACAGGGCTACGTGACCACTAATTTGAACAGCGCAGTAAAAAAAAAAAAAAAAAATGCCATTTAACACGTAGGCCCAGCATAGCCCTATCTAAGTATCAGATTCTCACGCGGGAAATGAATAATAAAAAAGGCTGTTTACAATTTAGCTAACACGTGGGCTGAACATGACCTTGGTAATAGCCTATCATTTTCACTCGATGTTTACAAAATCTATCAACCTAAGTGAGCTAAAAATAGTGCTTAAGTCATACTTTAGCTTTCTAATCAGACTGATATTTTTTCAGAAATATAAAATCCCGTGAAAATAATCATTACAATAAAATGTAATGAAACAAAAAAAAATAAAAATAAAAAGAATTTAAAACTAACACACAAGTAATTAAATTACATATACGTAACACAAGTTATTCATATTTTCAACATTACGCTTGAGTAAGGCAGTTGTTGTTATAGCATTCGTTGTTCTTGCTTTCTGCGCATTTCGATCTTTCAAAAGCAAACTAGTGTCCATATTCAGTGAGACCCCTTGCTCGTCAAATGACCTTGACCTTTAATAACAGCAGCTGGAATATGTTATCGAAGCGAAATGCAGTAATTTCTGAAGACTGGTTTCTAAAGCCTGCTATATGCCTTCTTCGGCAAAAGGGGTGAGTGTTGGAGTGCCAGAAGGTCCGTACAATTACATTGTTTTAACTTATAATGGACGATTTTTATCTGGGGTTTCTCAGTTTTGATCGGAAATCACTGGGTGGGTGGGTGAGGGCTTGTTGTTGTTCTTATTATGGTCTAAGGCATTGACATGAATAAAACTTCACAAAAAGTAAACAGGAAACCAAAAGTAGTCCGCAGAATGTATCGATCTGTAAATAATGCCAAATCAGTATCACGTGACCATTTACATCAAATCAAAACTGTAGAAAACGTGGTCAATTCATAAAAATTGTTATTATCAAAGATTAAGTTAATGTCTGAAATATAAGACAGTTTATTTTCATTCCTCCTTGCTCACACAGTGATATTTTTTGTTACTGCAGGTACAACATTTGTAGTCACACTCAATCAAGCGTTGCATGGTATAATAGGAAGTCTTATATTTTCACATATGAAAAATATATGGATATGTTGTCACATGTAAATATTTAAGGATCTATTTTCCACATGTGAAGAGACAGGAACGAAAGAAATATGAAAATTGTTTCACCAAAAAGTCTCTGTATTTCACACTTAAGTGTATAATAAAATGAAAAATCTAACGAGAGATGTGGAAACTCTGTCTTGTCACGATTGGCGTGACAATAAAAATGTTTCAGCTTCACGATTTATTTATCTTTACGCAAAAAGAAATAGATTTTCTTTCTGTGCTCTACCTTTATGGTCAAACACGGTCGATGTGGATTGTTTTCTTTATTTTGTGCCAATGCGATTAACAGCTGCATTACTACATTCATATATGGATTTTCGAAATTAAGAATAATTTTACGATAGTAACTTTAAAAAAAATAACTCGTACATATAATGTTTGAAACCTTATTTCATCAAATTAATGACTTTATTTATAAAGGTTTTTCTTGTTGACACTGTGAACATTGTTGGGGTGGGGATAATGTAGAAACATCATATAGTGGGGGTATTTTTGACAGATTACACAGAGTAACATCATCAAACAAAAGATTTTAATGATTATAAGTGATTTTCGGTTTAGTGTTTTTTTTTTTCCGCATTCAGCTATGTTTGATATGGCCTTGCAAGGTTGCAGTCGAGTTCGGTAAGAGATGCAGCAGCCAAATTTTGATTGTCACTTAATTTCGGTTCACAATCAACACACATCTATGAACGATATTTTCGTCGTTTTCAAGCATAATAGTGATGAGAGATAAACTCGGCATTTAAACAGCTTAATTTCGGGGGGGGGGGCCTATAAAAGTTTATCGTTTGTCGTAGAGTTTAACCGCAACATGATACTATATGGTTGAAAAAGAATATCGAATAGAAACAGGTCAAATATGTTTGTTTACTGGTATAAAGAAACTATTTCTAAATTGTATGTCAACATGGTCATGTCGGTGCATTTGCTCAATTTAAATTAAATATTCATTTTTGTTCTAATATTTAATACTGATATAATTTAATCAAAGCCTTTTCTTCTATATATCTATATTGTTTGTAACTCTTGGTACATGATTAAGTCTATATTATCTGCAGGTTTTATTCATGTCTATAAATTGTAATGATCATCTATAGTCAAGATTTTAAATAGTCAATTTTTGTATATGGTTTAAAAGTCTATTTTAAGATATTAAATGTATAGACTGAGTAGGATCTATAAATAGTTGCTTACGTACTGTTTACAAACATTAAATAATGATATTAATAATAATACCTGTAGACAGCTTAGGGAAATATCTAACTGCCTAGTAGGTTCTTTGATGAACAGAGTTATTTCCTCTTGGATGGGTTAGGCCACATGAATAGGTTTTCATTGGCAGTTTTCTTTTGCTTGATGCCACTAAAACACATGTGTGTTCCTTAGGACTTTCAAGACTGGACAATGGCTATTCACTTCGATCTGGTTCGTTTCAGTATCAACTACTGAAGCTATAAAAAGTTCAAAACATGGCTGGTCGAATCATCCTTTGAGAACGAAGAGCTGAGCTCTGTAACCTTAATTGGTTAACCGTTTTATCCAGGATCAAACAAAATCTGTTCACTATGCTACATTTCGTTGACTGGGTCCAGTTCAATATACCTGTCTGATCTTACCTATGCTATAACCCATCTAGATACTTGTGCTCCTCTTCCGACACTCCCATTCTCATTATTCCCACTGTTAATTCGAAGTCATATGGGCAACGATCTTTTGCCTACCAGGACCCAGCTACGCGGAACAAATTGCCTATTGATCGTAGACACAAGGACACTTTGATCTCATTCAAGAGTACTCTTTAAACTCACCTGTTTAAACTAAAAGAACAGACTTAAAAACTTAATCATGTTTACTTCCTTAATTATTGTCAGCATGTTTTTGTTTTGTAATTTCATGGTGTTTGATTTTGAACTCTTGCCTTTGTTTTTGTTTTTATATGTTATATAAAGAGTTCAAAACTTCTAAAGATTAGGTGCTGTACTGTATTATTATTATTATTATTATTATTATTATTATTATTATTATTATTATTATTATCATTATTAAATAGTCGGTACTGACCCGTATGACTTGTACTTTTAAAACGTTAATGCTTGAAACCGTCCTTTTGCTGTTTTGAGTTCATTTTTAGGAATTTTTCGATACAGCCTCCTGATTGATTACGTAAATGTATACCAAATGTCAACATTCATGAAATACTGAGAGATATCTTCAGAGAGAGAGAGAGAGAGAGAGAGAGAGAGAGAGAGAGAGAGAGAGAGAGAGAGAGAGAGAGAGTTATTTGGATTTTTAACGTAGCTTTAAACATTTTTGAGTCATATTGATACGATGTCTGCAATGTGGCACTTTATAGTGATGTCGAGCACTGGGGCATCATGTAAGATGATGTCTCATCCAGTCACATTATCCTGACACTAGGCCGACCAGTCCTAACACTAACCTGTTAATGCTGAGCGTCTAGCGAGGCAGCTGTAAGTATCATTTTTGTAATTCTTTGGTATGACTCGGCCGTGGTTCGAACCCGCGACCTCCTGCATCGGACGATCTAACCATTAGGCCACCACACAGAGAGAGAGAGAGAGAGAGAGAGAGAGAGAGAGAGAGAGAGAGAGAGAGAGAGAGAGAGAGAAGAAGAAGAAGAAGAAGAAGAAGAAGAAGAAGAAGCAACAAATTGAGAAAAATTAATGGGACTAAATATGGAAATACATTTTTGAATAAAATAAGGGCCTCTATATCCTCAATGATAAAATGTAAGCACTTCAAAAGTGATAACGCCATTGTGGTGATAAAAGTAGTATCATCACTGTGGTAATATCCATATTCTCCCACTGATACATTTCAAATTCTTATTATGAAATGTGTAATAAAAGAGTTTATTATACACTTAAGGGTGAAATATGGAGACTTATTGGCTAAATAGTTTTCATATTTTTTTTTTCATTCCTATACTTTCGCATGTGAAGATATAAGATTTCCCATCATGCCATGCGACGATTGATTGTATTTGCCTACAAAAGTTGTTCCATGCAACAACAAAAGCAGTACTTTGTGAGGAAGAACAAATAATTAGAAACCGCCTTACATTTTAGACATTGCATTGTTTTCAGATAGGGTCAAATAGTTTACAGAATAATAAAGAATATAATTTTCTGTGTTGCATATAGATGTAACCAAAAGAGTGATGATGGGAAAAGGGGTTCTTTCTTTTTCCGAAAGACCCTGTTTACCAGAAGAAGAAAAAAAAAGTGGATTCAAGCTGTGGGATCGAATAGGGTGAGAGATGGGAAAGTTGTATCATTTATGCCGGATTATAGTCAAATTGGCCAAAAGACAATTCGGCGCAAGACAATTCGGCCCAACTTAACAATAGTTTGAACAAGTTCTTTTTCTTCAAACGACAAGTAGATACTATGTAAGATATGTTTTATGAATAAATTTTAGGAAAAAAAACTAAATTTAAACGAACTATTTTGATATTCTTTCAAAGAAAATAATCATACTTCGTAACGTACATATATATCAGAGAAAACACAAACATATCTTGCTCGTTCTAATTAAAATATTTATATACATTTTTTAAATGCTAAAAATATATGCATCGGCACAACGACATTCTCAGTTTAAGTCATCTGGTAAAATTATCAATATTGATTTATTAAACAATAATACTTAACAGATAATATTCTACAGAATACGCATACATTTTTCTTAGGATAGTGTACATGAGATATTATGACAAATATATTTAATTTTAGGCTTCACGTTGTAACACTGCTGCATATTATACACACTCGATTACACATGAGAGAGAGAGAGAGAGAGAGAGAGAGAGAGAGAGAGAGAGAGAGAGAGAGAGAGAGAATAATGGTGAGCATTTTGTCAGTGTTTAGTTGCTGCAATATGAAGCTCTTACCAGTTAATTTTATTGTTTGTTTGTATCTTTCAAGTTATCTTAGTGTGTGCGCGCGTAAATTAAAAGCTTGTCATTACTAGTTAATATTGTCAATCATATTTGCTCCATTATTCCATACAAATAAGAAAGGAAATAATTTTGTGTTGCATTTGTGCCCCACCCACCCCCACCCCTTGCATGGTACAACAAAATTGATAAACATACACTTATTTGAAAATAAAATGAAAGAAACTAACCTTGCATTGTTATAATTTATTCTTCTTTTTTCATCATGCGAAATTTATTAAAGGAAAAAAATATATCCACGAACTCCTTATATGTAGCAGATGCCGGCTTGCGTGTGCATCCTTACTGTAGTGTGTATCGCTTATGTCAGATAACAAAATCGCAAACGAGAGGAAAATATCACCCGATTGCTTGAAGGCACCTGCCATTCACGCATGATAAGTTACAAGGTGCAAACTGACCAGGATTGTATTGTATCCAGGTTAACTATTCGACGGTATCTCGCAAATAACAATCATTATTTTAAAATACATCCACTGTCAGTGCAAATGATAATCTTTTTGCTTGCATGGGTTACAAAATTAAAGCAAGTTATTGTTGTGTATAATATTTACCCTGCAAACATCAATTATGATTACATCTAGCAAACAAATAGAAGCCCAGGTGATGGATAAACACAACTGGCAGCGAGCAATAAACTTCTTGCTTAAACTTACCGACAGGATATCAAATGCAAAGGTTATTTTATTACAAGACAAACCAACCCCGGAAACTCACTTTGGTATCTATTAATTGTGCCTATTTTTTCTTATGAAGTCGTCCGACACAAGGAAGTCAAGTTTGGTTCCTTTTGATTCTTTTAAGTGTGCCGATTTCTTTTTTTATTAAAGTCGGCCGATATAGGGAAGCCAACATTGATTCTTTTTACCTCTATTAACGGGAATTTTCAAAATAAATTGAAACAATGGAGCAGTTTTGAAAGCGACACAATCTAGTGCGTCGCGCACGCATATCGATATAAGGCTGAACAGTAAATTAGTTTTCAGTAGTTTCATCTAAATGTTCTGTATCCATAGTTTATAATATTTTATTTTTCGACAACAAGAAGCAAGTACTTCGTCTTGTGGGGATAAATGTACGTCATTTTCAGTTGGCGTCCTCTATAAGTGGGAAATCCTAGCTAAGGGGAAGTAACAGCGTCGTATAAGTCCATTTTGAGTAATTAAATTATTATTTCTTCTTTACACTTGATAATTTTTTTCTTTTTGTTCTTTTTGTGCCAGTATAACTACTTTTAATCATGTAATGCAAATCTGATGTAAACAGAAAGATGTTGGAGTATGGCCGGTGACCTTTAAGTTTCAATATGTCAATTGGTAAGTATTTCTACTAGTAGCACAATTAAAGACGAATTAGTTTCAAATCCAACAAGGTGTAAATTATCTTTTTCTTAATGTGCTATTTTGCTTTGAACTGGAAAGTCGAATTAAGATACCGTTTAATTTTTCTGTGCGAATATTTATAAAACATTGCATAATATAAAATGCAGTTAGCTGACATCGTGCTGAGTTAAATAAGAAATCCCATACTTCAGTCTTTTATACATCTTGCTATAGTTCATCCCATACCGCATTGCGAATTTTACCCTGTCTGTAACTCAGCGTCGTTATATGTAACACATTCGTTTTAAATACTTTTAGCTACATTTAACGACGCTCAACCTGAAAATTTATGTGCAATATATCCGTTATTCACTCGTTTCAGGCAAACATCCTCTCTTTAAGCAATTATAGATCACGGAATATATGTAGTATATTCGTACTTGATGTTTTGGGCTTTATCCTGCTACTTCTACCACTAATGTGCGTGTTTTAATACGAGTATGAATGATACTGAATAAATACAAAAAGAAATGAAAAAGAAACATACGAAGTGTAATAAAATCATTGGTGACTGTTTTGCACACCTAAACAGAATTAAAGAAGAAAATAAGAGATGAGTCTTGCGGTACGGATTGGAAATTCCACTGATTTCGCACTCCATTAACAAGAAACACACCAGTTACCCGAAATATAAAACCATCTGAAGTAAAATGGCATGTGAACGAAGAGGGATTCACAAATGTATACCGACCTGTCTAGGCAAAGACCAGTCCTGTCACAGGAACTGTGAAATTATCACACAGATGTTGAATTAACAAGCCAGCTGCATAGAATGTGTTCATGTATAATAAATGCTTGATTTGACACAGTTTCTAGCTACAAAACTGCTTAGTTTTTTATTCAGTCCCTAATGTCTTCTGCATGGAGAATGCTTGATATGACGTAACTATAAAATTATTACGTCAGCATTATGACGTCAGTCATTATCTTCAGCTGATGATGGGTTAGATTCCGTCAAAAAAGAAATCATTATTGAAGATTTAATAATAATAATAATAATAATAATAATAATAATAATAATAATTATTATTATTATTATTATTATTATTATTATTATTATTATTATTATTATCATCATCATCATTATTATTATTATTATTATTATTATTATTATTATTATTATTATTATTGAATAATCAATATAAATTACATATCTGTGAAAATAATCACATATATCAGCCGAAAGATACGAAAATTGTCAAAACTTATGGTTTGCTGATAATCGATCACATGGACTTTTTCTTTCACATTGACATGGACCTTTTCTGAAATTCGTAAAGAGTCATAAGGAAAACAAAAATTAAAAACTAATAAAAATTGGAAGACAAAATGCCGCCATTTTTAGTGATGCCAAAACACATATTGATATTGACATACTTTTCGGTTTAAAATCTCAAATCGCCAAATCTCAAATCTCTGCGTTTATGTAGGTTAATGGAAAGTCTCATTTAAAATTATTTTACAAACAGAAAATAAAGCAAATTTGTCAGTGGGATAGGGATTTCCATCAGTCACGGTGAAAAGATGAAGGAACTTCTACCGTTTGTCTGGGTCCAAACTATTTCTGATTGATTAAACGATATTAACAGCGGCAATGTTGTGTGTGTGTGTGTGTGTGTGTGTGTGTGTGTGTTACTGAATTTTCCAAGTAAAACTATTGTAATAATTCAATGGAGTAAAATACGATAAATAATTTCACTGCCGCGTCGATAAGAAGATAACACTGAAATTTGATGTGGCCAAGTGGTAGGTATGACTGCCTCTCAATAAAGACGAATTAGTTCAAATCCAGCGAGGAGCGAAATCTTCACTATTTTTACATAATGTATTTTAGTTTAAATTGTGAAAGGTAATTGTGCAACTGTTTATGTTTCCTGTGTGAATAATCGCAAAACACATCAGAAACAGTAAACCTCTGAGATCGCATG
Organism: Megalonaias nervosa; assembly: GCA_016617855.1. NCBI lineage: Eukaryota > Metazoa > Mollusca > Bivalvia > Unionida > Unionidae > Megalonaias > Megalonaias nervosa. The sequence goes on from JAECUM010021119.1 coordinate 18,211, forward strand.
GGATCCAGTAAAAAATATGTTACTTTGACCCAGTACATCTTGCTAGTCAATACACTGGTGCATAAGATACCAAACATTTGCTTGCTACGACTGAATAACTGATATATTTCATATCGTGGGTCAAAATACCCAGTTTTTTATCCAGTCTATGACATATATGTTATTCACTCGTTTCAAGCAAATATCCTCTATATGTTTATATTTCTTTCTCATTGTGGCGTTTGAAAAGTTAAATGAAATGTGGCGTTGCAAAGGTGAAATTTAATGTTGCGTTAAAAAAGCGAAATGTAAAACCCACTCATTTTGTATTGCATGGCGTAGGACACTGTTCTATTGCCGTGTTGCAGATGGAATATTATTTGAAATACAAGTATTGCAATGTAGCACATTTTCATATTACTGTATTGTAGCATGTTTTCATATTACTGTAGCATGTTTTCATATTACTGTATTGTAGCATGTTTTCATATTACTGTATTGTAGCATGTTTTCATATTACTGTACTGTAGCATGTTTTTCATATTACTGTATTGTAGCATGTTTTCATATTACTGTATTGTAGCATGTTTTCATATTACTGTACTGTAGCATGTTTTCATATTACTGTATTGTAGCATGTTTTCATATTACTGTAGCATGTTTTCATATTACTGTATTGTAGCATGTTTTCATATTACTGTATTGTAGCATGTTTTCATATTACTGTACTGTAGCATGTTTTTCATATTACTGTATTGTAGCATGTTTTCATATTACTGTACTGTAGCATGTTTTTCATATTACTGTATTGTAGCATGTTTTCATATTACTGTATTGTAGCATGTTTTCATATTGCTGTACATGTATAGCATGTTTTCATATTACTGTATTGTAGCATGTTTTCATATTACTGTAGCATGTTTTCATATTACTGTATTGTAGCATGTTTTCATATTACTGTATTGTAGCATGTTTTCATATTACTGTATTGCAGCATATTTTCATATTACTGTACTGTAGCATGTTTTTCATATTACTGTATTGTAGCATGTTTTCATATTACTGTATTGTAGCATGTTTTCATATTACTGTATGGTAGCATGTTTTTCATATTACTGTATTGTAGCATGTTTTCATATTACTGTATTGTAGCATGTTTTCATATTACTGTATGGTAGCATGTTTTTCATATTACTGTATTGTAGCATGTTTTTCATATTACTGTATTGTAGCATGTTTTCATATTACTGTATTGTAGTATGTTTTCATATTACTGTATGGTAGCATGTTTTTCATATTACTGTATTGTATGTTGTTTTCATATTACTGTATTGTAGCATGTTTTCATATTACTGTGTTGTAATATGTTTCAATATCAACAGATATGAATGTTATACTTAGATTTTATATCAAGCATACATGTTTACTTTTCTTTGTAATGATGTAGTCTTCTCTTAATTTGAGTTTAAGTTCCCTAACTCATCGGAGACGACCGTTGATTTTATTGTTTATTTCTATGCATACTGTGTTATATATTCGAAATTCACACTTTTGTCAGCTGGTGACATCATAGGACGTGTGTGTGTGTGTGTGTGTGTGTGTGTGTGTGTGTGTGTGTGTGTGTGAATGAGAGAGAGTTAAGGGATACGAGGCAAGAGACTTGATACAAGGCAAGAAATTCGATTGTAGGTGCTTTAATATAATTCTTTATCTACTCTTAAGCATTGCATGCCTAATTAGCACAGTATAACATTTATTGGGATATGGAATAAATATATGAATAATTATTCAACAATGAAACATAATTTCACATAAAGTTATACTGAGCCACAGGTTGAAGATGAGACCTGATAACATAACTTGCTTCCTCATTTCAAATTCTAAATACACATCTGTTACTAAATTACACATCATTTCCTTGTGAGCACCATCATCAGCTCTACATATTTTATCACAGCAGGGTGTTTCCGGTAATATTTAGCAATGTGGGATTTTCTGAACTAATAATACTTATCACAAATAATAAAAAGTTATAATTATTTTCAACATACTTTTCATTAAACAAATAAACATATATGTCTCTCCCCGTACTGCTAAATCTTCCGGTCTCAACTCTCAGTGAGTCAAATGAAACACTGAGTTTTGTCATTGGAGCTATATCTTTATTTATGAAAAGCCGAAGCTAATCTTCATACGCAAAAGTACATATGAAAAGATCAGAATAACAAATAATATGTAAAATTGCATAATTACCTTTTATATATAACGCAAAATAGTGACTATTTTCAATTAATACCTAATTCAAATTATCTTGACCTAAAGTCAACACATCAACGAATATGGAATAAAAACGTTTATCCTAAAGTAATCATTGTACTTTGTACTGAAGTACTCATTGTACTTTGTACCGAAGTATTCGTTGGACTTTGAACTTAAGCACTCATTATACTTTGTACTCAAGTAATTATTTAACTTTGTACTGAAGTACGCATTGCACTTTGAACTGAAGTACTCATTGTACTGAAGTACTCATTGTACTTTGTCCTGAAGTGCTCATTTACAACATTATATAAATACAAAATGCATTAACAGTTCCTACTAATTCTTGGAAACTAAACCGGACATCAGAAATTTTATCATTTCGTTCCATCCAAATACATAATCTGTGATAAAGAAACAAAAACAAAAAAACATTGGTAAATAATGTAGGCAAAACCTCACGTGGAATCTGCAGCGGAATCAGTGCCTTTGATTTAAAATTAGTTGGATGATTCATTTCTCTCCAGCTTTTATGAAAACATCCAATACTGAAAGTTCAATTTAACAATTATGTTATTAAAGGTGATAATATGTCTTTCCCATATAATAAGTATTCATTTTGAAGTAAATTGTTCTGTTTGATTTTTAACACTGCAATCTAGTAAAACAGCGCTGTTTATTTCTGTTTAGTACATTATCAGCTAGATAAGCATTATTGATTGTTCTAAATGATCCTTTCTGAAACAAGGGAAATCTCAATCTATGCATTGTAGTAGTAGAAGTTGAAACATGGGAAATCGCTATCTATACAATGTAGTAGTACAAGTTGAATCGCTATCTATGCAATGTAGTAGTACTGGTTAAACAAGGGAAATCGCTATCTATGCAATGTAGTAGTACATGGTGAAACATGGGAAATCGTAGTACAAGTTGAAACAAGGGAAATCGCTATCTATGCAATGTAGTAATACAAGTTGAAACAAGGGAAAGCACTATGATATGTAGTAGTACAAGCTGAAACAAGGGAAAACACTATCTTTGATATGTAGTAGTACAGGTTGAAACAAGTGAAATCGCTATCTATGCAGTGTAGCAGTACAAGCTGAAACAAGGGAAATCTCTATCTATGCAATGTAGTATTACAAGATGAAACATGGGAAATCTCTGTCTATGCAATGTAGTAGTGCAATTTTAAACTACAGCATCACTACATTCAATACCATAACTATTATTTTAAAGACAAAACAAAAGATTCCCTTTCTTTCAGCTTTTTCTACAGCATATGTTTGGTCCTAATTGCATGTATTTGCCTGAATAGATATCTATTATTTGAAATAAAATAGAGAACAGTTAAATCCAGTGGTGAGTGATCAGAATTTTTGACAATATAAAATCAAGTACTTGATCATCCATATCTTTCTCTAACTAAATAGAATCCACCACACTTCTGCCTTTTAATCTTGAAGATGTCAAAATGCCTAAATCTTCGTCTCAACCGAATCAACAAGCAGTCTAATAAATAATTTTTAAACACATGTGAGACTTTATTTACTGTTACCCTCTCAGCATCATCATAAATAATGTAATAAGTTTAGTCTCGAAAAGGGAAGGAGGCATCATTTTCGACTTATCCATTTTTCTATGTGCTGCTCTTGCATCTAAATGAAAACTCCAAGTCAAAAACACCATTCGTGCTGAAGAAATTCCGATAACACTGTTTTGGAGCTGCCCAGTATGCTATAGTTTTGGAGGTGAAAAGAGCGCCATCTTCATTCACAATCAGTTACACATTTGTATAATGTTAAATAAAACCCCATGTCGATATGACCTTCATTTTATGTGTAATAGCCGTAAGGATTTTCAAGATGGCTGTCAAGGCAGCCATTTTGTATGTTAGATCAGCATCACGGTAATATCGGAACAAATAAAATAAACTGTAAACCTCACCTCACCATGCTGATATGGTCATCTTTTCAGAAGAAGCACCTGTAACTATATTTGTCACATTTTGTTGTGTCACATCAATAGGATTTTAATTCAGGACCAGTTAGAACGAGTGAAAAATGTTTATGAAAACATTTCAAAATGAAAGTGATAACAATTATCAACATGGTCGCCATGGTTATCGTCTGGAGATCTGATCAGGACAATTTTAATTTAGGACCAACTAGATATAAGATGTATATTTGTGAAATCACAGGTCTATATGACCATCTGTTCATATTTGAGATGGCTGCTGTGGAGACCATGCTGGATGTCCAAGGGACAACACTTTCATCGAAGACAAGAAGATTAGGGATGGATGCGTGTGCAAAGATTCATAGCAATCGTCAGTGTAGTTTAGGAGAAGTAGCTATAACAATCTTGTGCTGACGGACGGACAACAGTCAGACGGACGAAGGAAAAACGAGGGTCATCACATAAGTTTTCCTGGTATATGAGCATCGGAAATAGCAAAGATCGTATGACTGTGTGCCGGAAACGACCCAAACATGTAGGAGTTCTTCTAAATTCTGTCTTTTTCAGGCATTACGTCAAGTTTTGTTCAGTTAATGGACTTCACAGTTTTAAATTTAACTTAAAAGCAATTACCTGCATTAAAACTGCAACGTATTGGTATATAATTAAGCCAAATAATTTTACAGTTGGTATATTTGCTGTAAGACTATAGCATAAACATGACTATGGCCACATGTTGCCAATATGATCTTGGGTAGAATTAAAATACGTAATCAGCATATATTCCTAATTTGGCATAGAGAATTTCATATGCAGTTTCTGTTTGATTCCTCATCAAAGTACATTCAAGCCATGCACTTAAATGTGCGCCAAAGGTTAAGACGAGTTAGAAGGCAGAACAGTGTGCTCAAATTTCTGATAACTTCCTGTCTTCTTCTATAAATGATAACTTCTAAGCATTTTTATTCTCTCTTTTCTTCAGAGTAAAGATTCGAGGTAATAACTAAATATGAACTCATCTAATCAAATGCGTGCAAGTCTTAGGCTAAGAACTAACAAAACATAATTTGTGCCCTATGTAAAGTAAATAATTCGTGAATAACTTACCTAATATACATATATCGCGCGTGATAAAGATAAAACAACATTTTTATGTGCGTACCTTTGAGTGGAAGGCTAACAAGCCACAGGAAAAACTCATATCCTGTGCTATGGTTAAAAAGCAATCTAAGAATGACTTCATATTTTTTATCTTGTTAAATTGGTTCTAATCCGTGAAACTAGCAACAGTTGCCACTTACGTAACAGAGAATTGTTTGCTTCTGGTTTTGTCCCAGGTTTATCATTCACGAGTATCGTATAAGGAGATTTCGAAGTTCAATCTGAACTCTTTCAAAACTTGAGCCATCACAGTGTATGACACTGGACCTTGCGGATTACGGAACATACAATCTAGTCCAGGTAGACCATAATATCGTTTTCTGTAGTTCTGTATTTGTAACAAAGCTTTCGATGCTTTTCCTTGAACCCTCAAATTCTGTTTGTATACATAATCCTTAAGATCAGTAGTTTGCTTCTTCTGAAGAATGGAATAAAGGGAGATCACTGTATTTGAATAGTTAGTACAACTTCCACTTGATAATAAAATAAATTTCAGTCTCTTTAGCAGAATCATAAAAAGAGTGTATCTTTAACCGTTTTCCTTCTTTGTCACAAATGTAACCGTTTCTTGAAATGACGTTAATTTATTTTCAACACAAAACAGACTGAGCCTGTCTAAAAAAAGCCAGTGGAAAAGTTAATATACGTCGCGTCAATTTGGAAAGTGATATTTCAACTATAGTCCTGCAGAAATAAATTATTACGTCACATAGCGTCAACGTATCAGAGTACATGAAATGCATCATTAGTTATCTGTTCATATGAAATTTAACGTTAACATTATGCATCAAAATAAAAACGTTCGATTGTTTTCCAGTAATGATTAACAGCTTCATCCGAGCTTATGAAAAAAAAAATATGTTGGTTGCGCGAAAGTAATTTCACGTAACTACAGCTTATGTTTTTACTATTATGAAAACAAGCCACATAGTTTCATCTTATCAAACTTAAAGGTCTGAAATAGTTGTTCTTGATTACATTTTGATCGTATACGGTGAATCTACCATGATATTACATGCACTTTCTTCGCCACTGCATGTGTATTGCGTATAGTTTAGAAAGACAACGGTAACATAGTAAACCCACCCATCCTCGTGCCATATTTTATTTCACACAAAATTCCACTCCATTGTCCTTATCACTATATCCGTGCCGTCATCACAATTAAGACGCACAACATCAACACCAGCAAAGGAGGATAAAAAAAATCTGAAATAAAAGAAAGTATATATTATTTCGGATATATTTTCATGTCATGGTTCAATAAACAGTTCAAACACCTTTATTATAATTTAAGTCTGGCACTCTAACTGTATTTACTAACATTGCTTTCACATAAAGATATATGACTCAAATATCATAAATAAAATCAAAATAGTTTGGTGATATGTCAAAAAATATGCAGGAGACGGTTGGTGTGCCGAGTATGTGTCGACCCCAATCCGATAATTGATAGTCAAGATAATGTATATATGTATGTATGTATGTTGATGAGGATGTTGTAAATCCGACACCATACCATCCCTTCCACCTCATAGGCATGTTAGAATGACCTTCTGCTCCCAATTCTTCTGCAGTTATTTCTGATTTATTTGAACTGGACGTCGTGTGGTTACAGTGATGGTCTATATCAGTGAGTGGGTATCTAAAACATGACATATTTGGTACATTTAAAAACATCCACCAAACTTTGAAGGACATGTGACATTTGCTTGTTTTTATTACCTGCTGAGGAGATGGTCACATCGTCTTGTCCACATCGTTTGCGGCATTTGTCGTCTCGACATGGTACTTTGCACTGAAGTGATTGAATAGTAGAGTGATCATTAACGCGAGATTACAACTGAATGTTTATTAAAGGGTCACTGACGGTTTTTAACATAAAGGCGTAGCCGCGATTTTACTTTCCAATTGTTTCAAACCTATGGCTGAGTAGAACAAATGTTGAAGTAATATTTAATTAGATGGTAAAATGGCTCATACAAATAGAGTATATTAGCTATAAACACAAATATCTTGAAAACAATTCTACAGGCATCTGAACTTTCAACAAATCGTATTTGTGTGTGTATTTTTTAACGTGTTTCTAATGTCATTGCTCCAAACCTTAACATTCAAACCGCCTTCTTGCTAAACCAAATAATATAATTTACCTTGCATATAATTTTCTTTCAACTATATACTTGCATTAATGTTTGAACGAAACTCTTGTCCTGTTTTGCTTGCATGGTTATATCGACAAGTAAAATCGAAGCATTTTGTATAGCAAAAAGGCAACTAGTGAAAATCAAAATGCACATAATGCAGGTGGGCCAGAATAAAAACTGAAATTGAACACAAAGCATAGGATGGTTCTGACGTAGGCGGAAGTCGGTTCTATAATATATGAAACACGTGGTCAGAAATATGCAGTGTAAAGTAAAGTTTCTATTTACGGCGTAAAAATGAGAAACAATGACTAAGAATTTTTACTTTCAATAAATATTTGATTAGTAAATGAAAACTAAGATGTGCGAAATAATAATACAGGAAACAACATCAGATTGTTCGTGCACAACTGACTGCTAGGCAATGCTTAGGTGATGTTAAGTATCAAAATACCTTGGATTAATAATACAGAGAAATTGACATTATCTTATAAAATGAGATGACCCAGTTTTTAATTTGTCCTAAGATCACATTAAGGGACCAATTTTATGCAACATATATGAAAACTAAACTTGTACCATTAGGGCACATATGCAGTACGCGGGAATGCTGAAAGTGGTTTAGTAGAAGGTGCATGTGTTAAGAACAAACAACAGCAACAACAAAAGATGCAGAAAATGCGCTGTAAAACGAAAATTCACAGTCACAGTAAAAAAGCAAAAAGCACTTACAAAACGTTAGAAATAAATAAAAATTTAATATTTAAATGACGCAAATTAATCGGAATGGTCGATACTAATGGTTTAATTATATTGATGAGTTTCAAGGTATACGTGCATATATATATATATATATATATATATATATATATATATATATATATATATACTATAACATATATATATATATATATATATATATATATATATATATATATATATAAACTCCACCTCTCCAAAAATAAAGACGTTCGTCATTTTTAAAATTTATTTCTTCAACCAACATTAATTTGTTGCAAACTTTTATATGCTAGCATTCCATTTCCAACGAAACGGAAACGTTTTAACCATTGCAAAGAAAATCAAAACGACTTGCAGATGAAGAAGGTTATTATTCCGTTACCGTTTTGGACAAATCAAGTAGGAATTTTTTATAAAATTGATGTCTTTATTTTTGTTGGTTAATATAGGCTCGTAAAGGTACCATGCATACAGAATTACTTAAAACTTCAATAACGAAAGATATGGCAACGCTCGTGGAAGCCTATAGTATCCTTATTGTACGACGGTACGACGACGGAGGATAACTTACGATGGCGGTTCTGCCTCCGTCTTGTGCTGGAGTTGACGAATTAAACAAGTAATTTAAATATTATCTTTTCCAATGGATCATATCATTACCCTGTTATGTACACCTACATTATTAAAGTTCGTAAGGGTTATATTTGTTAATAATATTTTCAATACTAAATTTCTAATCAATCGTAGGTTTGCACTGTAAGATGAGTCATGTATCAAGTGTGTAGATTCATTAATAATGTTCCGAGGCTGAGCTGCATTACTGTTGAAGTAAATATCATGTGATATATTCCAGGACATGAGTTTTAGTAAAAGGCCAAGTTGAACTAATTCTTGATTAGTTGGTGTTAAAGATCTGATCTGTTTAATGATAGATTGATTTCGAAATGCCAAGAAGATTCATTCAAGCCTCGTATTGCATTCTCTCTATTACATTTAAATAACCTATATAAGATAATTATTACTTAAAACTAGGTATCCTTAGTAGCACCACAAGTCTTGGGAGTTGTTCAATTATATTGAGAGGATTTCATTATTTAATTTAATCATTCGTTGAAGTTACAGTGCTCGAAATATTACAGATTAATTGGAATAATAACTGTACGGAATTACTGTAAATTCATTTAAAGACTATCTGAATTTATAGCTGTCAAGGAATTACTGTGAATTCATTTAACGACATTTTGGGATTATATTTTTGTAATTTGTCTCTACTTTTGATACATCAATACATTAATGACCATTATTCGGAATACCTTTGGAACTCATTCGGATTACTCGACACGTTTAGAATTGATATAACATTACGGACTTTTGGATTTCGTTCAATATACTGTAAATTATTTATTATTCTTTCAGTTTCTATTTTAGGAAAATAAGTAATATTTTCAATCTTACAAAATATATTTTTCTCTCTTGTTTGTTCTCATTTTAAGACTAAAGTCGTAACAGCCCTCATATAGAGATCATAGTTAGATGATGAGATGGATAAGTCATTTCAAGGGTGATGGATTTCCACATCCACAAAGACTGTTATCTACTTATTGACAAAAAGTAAAAGACTGGATTTCCTAAACGATATATGGTACAAAATGCACATAAAGGCTTAATTCAAATACTTCCAGACAGCCCTCTTCCCCGCCCCTGCCCCACTAATACCCTAAAACATTCTACGAAATGGAGCTTTCTGGGAGGTGATTTCAGTCACTAGATCCCTCCACGATAAATCTTTATGCAATTCCTGATCATACTAAAATGTTCTGACCAACTGATGTCTGCATTTTTCAAACTTTTGATTAAAATTTCTAAGTCTGGAATAATATTTCTTGCTCGACATGTGAATCAAACTTTTATGACCGTTCGGACACTTTGTGGAACGAACCTGCCTTTGTAGGCGTTTATTCATGTTGAAAACACGAAGAGTTTAGTCTGATGAATTCTCATGGTCTATTCTGTATGTGCTTGACAAAGTCCAAGATGCTAATTGTCGCTTCTCTGTTTAAAGTTTAATAGCGCAGAATGAGACTCGCTGAAGTTTGTCTGTTTGATAATATTGGTAACGGAAGCAATTCCATGTTCTCAATGACAGTTTTTCGTTTACAGCAGTATTTTTATGCTGAATATGGCAATGGTTCGCAGTTACTTCATATCTCTTCGCTTGATGTGCTTTTGTTTATATGGATACTGAGACTGCTTCTACTTACATAAATACGGCTGTCCGAGTGTACGGTATCCCGTGCACTGATCTCCTGTACTCCGGCAGACATCAAACGTTTGCTACAAGGTTTGGGGCATACCAATCTTAGTGCAGGAGGCGTGTACCAGTAGTTCGCATTAGTATAACACTGAAGACACTTTCTGGCCTACTTCTGACAAGAAACTCTTGTGGTCAGAAACTAGAACTGTTTTACTACTGGAGTGACATAGAAAATAGTAATGCTCCTTTTGTATAAGAGATGTACTAAAACCATAACTAAACATGAGAAATGAACCAAGTGAATTCTACAAGTGCCAAAATGATATCAAACAGAAATCTATGTGCCATAAATGCGCCTCAAAAGTTACTTACTTTCACTCAGATTAATTTCAGTCATAGGGTTGCCAATTTATTATTTTTGAAAAGGTAATTAATCATCGCAGGTTGCGAGTTTTCGTATCTTTGAGATCAGTGTCTTATTAAAAAATAAATAAATAAAAGGTTTACAATCAGCAGCTTTTCGGTAATGTGGCAGAAGATTCCTTCATATCCTTAATATTAAAAGCTTGCATGGCATCTAAAATCATACAGTCCCACGTGTACTTATTATTGTATTTGTTGACAGAAAACAATTGCCTTGATGTTTTACTGCTTTGCAAGAAACATCATTAACATGCATCACCAATTTCCAAAAGGTTGATTTAAAATAGAACTTACTGTATTTTTGTCAATAACGGCAAATAAATAAATACATTAAAGAAACAAAACTATTATATTCTAGAAAAATGTTTTGCAGTACATGCATTAAGAACCTCTTTCTAAGCTGCTCTAACGATAATTGTTGGAGTATTTTGGTATTTACAGAGTTCTGACAGCATATTGTTACATATATTTAATTGGTATTGTTTGCTGGATTTTCTCCATGATAATATGTTATGTATGTCTGTAATTTAGAATTTAATCTTTGTCCCAAATCAAGTTAATGGTGTGTCCGATTAGTGACATTTATTTTGTAAACAACATAATACATAAGTAATATTTCTCTCTTAGTATAGATTAAATATTCAGATCATCATTAATTGTAAACATGTTTACTTCAGTTAAAGATACAGTCTTGATTTTGACCTTAGTAGCTTCCAGAATGGAAATTTTCCAATAAGTGACAAAGTATTTCTAGAAAATGGTAATTGTGACCTAGGTCAAGTGGAGGGGTATTTAACCTTGTTTACATTAGAATTATTCATTCTTCCCTTGACATCTGAAGCAGAATCAGTCTTATTATTTTGTTCAGTTTTTAATTTTGTGATTCATTTATTCAAATTATTATTCACTGGAAATAGAGTGCTCAATGATATTCCTGGACATAAACATTAATTTTGGAATTATAAGGAATTCAGACGACGGCATTTTGGAAAATATTATTGTGTTACTTCAAAAGACAATTAACACATCACCACTTTCCAGGCCATTGGCACATTAGCACATTCAAGACTACAAGTACATCAACACATTCATTATTGGAATTTATTTGGAATGGGGGCGCTCGCCAGTTATTATGTACTTTTGAGAAAGTGACATATGTAAGGTGAAGTTGTTTGCATTTAAAACATGATTGTGGAGAGAATGTTGGCGTGCCTCTATGCTACTTTGATGTAATGTGGCTGACAGTTGTTTGGATATTGTACTTTTGGAAATTGTAAATGATCTTAGCACACCGCTAACTAAAATGACTGCTCCCTTGTGCTCCAAAAATCAGCCTGAATTTGTCTAAAGTGCACTATCCTTAGTAGCTTTTAAAATAGGGAAAATGAATTTTGCCACACTAGACAACACCAGCTTCTGAAAGTGCAATGAATGAATTACCAAATATATAAAATGCAAAAAAAAGTTATCAGCTCTTTTTTTTACAATTTACGTCTGAAGTTCAGGAAGTGAAAATGACCAAGTGGAGCTAGCACTTTTTTTAAAGGTGCACATCTGGAGTAAGGCCAAGCTGTATACTCTATAACCCATATTACACCCATCAATCATACACCAAAATAAAGGGAATTAAAGGTTCTTTTAACAGTACCTAAGATATACAAGGTCTTTTTTAAATAGCCAGTATAACTAGTGAGGAAACCCGGGGGAATTCTTTTTCTTTAAAATTCTAACCCTATGCAAAATACGAAACTGTAGAGCGCCACCTTAAAACAAATATAAAAATGTATGCAATTATTTTTCTTATTTTCATATTATTATGTATGATGTTCTGAATAAAATGGTACATTAACATTGATTTTATGCATGAAAATAAGCTAATTATGCTTATTTTGCTCTAGCTTACATAATTTGCCATGAGGCATGTTTGTGTGAGTAGTGACTTTAATTATGGAGAAATTAGAAGTCTTAGAATATAGGAATAAAGTCCACTTAAATTGAAAACTGTTGCATTAAGGAAAAGAAATATATAGTGAAAATGTTTCTTTTCATTTATTTGCAATGATATTAAAAAATAAATGATGACAAAGCAAATTTGTTTTCTTCCATATTAAACAATAAGTTAATATTTTACCCTTTGACCTTTGACCTTTATGAACCTCACCTGTTCCATCCCTTTTCAAACTGTAAAATTTATTGTTGACATCTCAGAAATAATTATGGCTAGTTTCATGTTCCTGTCTTTCAGAATAACACTGGTTGCTATGTTGACAAAAAGGAATACACATTTTTAAAATAGCTAACTTTTTATCAATACGGTGGGGGGGGGGCTATACCTGCTTGAGACTCTGACACTAATAAATACTGTTCTGAGGGGGGAAATACAGGAGAATTATTCAAAAGGACTGTTTTGATGCTTGCGACTTAAATATTTCAGCCATACAATCAAAATTAAATCATACAATAATAATACCTTTGTGCTCTTTAAGGGGGCGCTCACCAGTTATTATGTACTTTTGAGAGAGTGACATATGTAAGATGAAGTTGTTTGCATTTAAAACATGCACAGTAGAGAGAATGTTGGCATGCCTCTATGCTGCCTTGATGTAATGTGGCTGACAGTTGTTTGGATATTGTACTTTTGGAAATTGTAAATGATCTTAGCAGGAAATTGTAAATGATCTTAGCACACTGTTAACTAAAATGACTGCTCCCTTGTGCTCCAAAAATCAGCCTGAATTTGTCTAAAGTACACTATCCATAGTAGCTTTTAAAATAGGGAAAATGAATTTTGCCAGACTAGACAATACCAGCTTCTGAAAGTGCAATGAATGAATTACCAAATATATAAAATGTAAAAAAAGTTATCAGCTCTTTTTTTTACAATTTACCTCTGAAGTTCAGGAAGTGAAAATGACCAAGTGGAGCTAGCACTTTTTTAAAAGGTGCACATCTGGAGTAAGGCCAAGCTGTATACTCTATAACCCATATTACACCCATCAATCATACACCAAAATAAAGGGAATTAAAGGTTCTTTGAATAGTACCTAAGATATACAAGATCTTTTTTAAATAGCCAGTATAACTAGTGAGGAAACCCGGGGGAATTCTTTTTCTTTAAAATTCTAACTCTGTGCAAAATACGAAACTGTAGAGCGCCACCTTAAAACAAAAATAAAAATGTATGCAATTATTTTTGTTATTTTCATATTATTATGTATGATGTTCGGAATAAAATGGTACCTTAACATTGATTTTATGCATGAAAATAAGCTAATTATGCTTATTTTGCTCTTGCTTACATAATTTGCCATGAGGCATATTTGTGTGAGTAGTGACTTTAATTATGGGGAAATTAGAAGTCTTAGAATATAGGAATAAAGTCAACTTAAATTTAAAACTGTTGCATTAAGTAAAATAAATATATAGTGAAAATGTTTCTTTTCATTTATTTCCAATGAAATTAAAAAATGAATGATGACAAAGCAAATTTGCTTTCTTCCATATTAAACAATAAGCTAATGTTTTACACTTTGACCTTTGACCTTTACGAACCTCACCTGTTCCATCCCTTTTCAAACTGTAAAATTTATTGTTGACATCTCAGGAATAATTATGGCTAGTTTCATGTTCCTGTCTTTCAGAATAACACTGGTTGCTATGTTTACAAAATGCAATGCGTGTTTTTAAAAAGCTCACTTTTTATCATAAGTGGGGGGGGCTGTACCTGTTTTGAGACTCTGACACTAATAAATACTGTTCTGAGGGGGGGAAATACAGGAGAATTATTCAAAAGGACTGTTTTGATGCTTGCAACTTAAATATTTCAGCCATACAATCAAAATTAAATCATACAATAATAATACCTATGTGCTCTTTATGGTGGCGCTCACCAGTAATTATGTACTTTTGAGAGAGTGACATATGTAAAGTGAAGTTGTTTGCATCTAAAGCATGCACACTGGAGAGAATGTTGGCATACCTCTATGCTACTTTGATGTAATGTGGCTGACATTTCTTTGGATATTGTACTTTTGGAAATTGTAAATGATCTTAGCACACCGCTAACTAAAATGACTGCTCCCTTGTGCTCCAAAACTCAACCTGAATTTGTCTAAAGTACACTATCCTTGGCAGCTATTAAAATAGGGAAAATGAATTTTGCCAGACTAGACAATACCAGCTTCTGAAAGTGCAATGAATGAATTACCAAATATATAAAAATGTAAAAAAAAGTTATCGGCTCTTTTTTTTACAATTTACCTCTGAAGTTCGGGAAGTGAAAATGAGCAAGTGGAGCTAGCACTTTTTAGATAGGTGCACATCTGGAGTAAGGCCAAGCTGTATACTCTATAACCCATATTACACCCATCAATCATACACCAAAATAAAGGGAATTAAAGGTTCTTTGAATAGTACCTAAGATATACAAGATCTTTTTTAAATAGCCAGTATAACTAGTGAGGAAACCCGGGGGAATTCTTTTTCTTTAAAATTCTAACTCTGTGCAAAATACGAAACTGTAGAGCGCCACCTTAAAACAAAAATAAAAATGTATGCAATTATTTTTGTTATTTTCATATTATTATGTATGATGTTCGGAATAAAATGGTACCTTAACATTGATTTTATGCATGAAAATAAGCTAATTATGCTTATTTTGCTCTTGCTTACATAATTTGCCATGAGGCATATTTGTGTGAGTAGTGACTTTAATTATGGGGAAATTAGAAGTCTTAGAATATAGGAATAAAGTCAACTTAAATTTAAAACTGTTGCATTAAGTAAAATAAATATATAGTGAAAATGTTTCTTTTCATTTATTTCCAATGAAATTAAAAAATGAATGATGACAAAGCAAATTTGCTTTCTTCCATATTAAACAATAAGCTAATGTTTTACACTTTGACCTTTGACCTTTACGAACCTCACCTGTTCCATCCCTTTTCAAACTGTAAAATTTATTGTTGACATCTCAGGAATAATTATGGCTAGTTTCATGTTCCTGTCTTTCAGAATAACACTGGTTGCTATGTTGACAAAACGCAATACGTATTTTTAAAATAGCTCACATTTTATCAATACGGGGGGGGGGGGCTGTACTTGTTTGAGACTCTGACACTAATAAATACTGTTCTGAGGGGGGGGGGGAATACAGGAGAATTATTGGAAAGGACTGTTTTGATGCTTGCGACTTAAATTTTTCAGCCATACAATCAAAATTAAATCATACAATAATAAAACCTATGTTGTCTTTAAGGGGGCGCTCACCAGTTATTATGTACTTTTGAGAGAGTGACATATGTAAGGTGAAGTTGTTTGCATTTAAAACATGCACTGTGGAGAGAATGTTGGCATGCCTCTATGCTACTTTGATATAATGTGGCTGACAGTTGTTTGGATATTGTACTTTTGGAAATTGTAAATGATCTTAGCACACCGCTAACTAACATGACAGCTCCCGTGTGCTCCAAAAATCAGCCTGAATTTGTCTAAAGTACACTATCCTTAGTAGCTTTTAAAATAGGGAAAATGAATTTTGCCACACTAGACAACACCAGCTTCTGAAAGTGCAATGAATGAATTACCAAATATATAAAATGCAAAAAGAAAAAGTTATCAGCTCTTTTTTTTACAATTTACCTCTGAAGTTCAGGAAGTGAAAATAACCAAGTGGAGCTGGCACTTTTTGAAAGGTGCGCATCTGGAGTAAGGCCAAGCTGTATACTCTATAACCCATATTACACCCATCAATCATACACCAAAATAAAGGGAATTAAAGGTTCTTTGAACAATACCTAAGAAATACAAGGTCTTTTTTAAATAGCCAGAATAACTAGTGAGGAAACCCGTGGGAATTCTTTTTCTTTAAAATTCTAACTCTATGCAAAATATGAAACTGTAGAGCGCCACCAATACCACTGGAATTCAATCGGAACTTCATACATTTAGGCTTGTGATAGAAATTTTATGACTATCTTGGATTTCGTTCACAATACTGTAAGATCTTATTAAATGCGCACTTTGTATTCTAGGAAAATAAATTATCTGTTGAATTTTACAAAACTTGTTGGTTGTCGTTCTTTTCTGCTACTTAGTTAAAGACCATGGAGTCGTAACAATATACAATTGCAAAAATATAGTCACCATTGTAATTTATGGTGTTGTAATTTATGATATTGTAATCTATGGTGTTGCAAAAATAATAAACTAATACATTCACCTGGTTGTGCTAGCAGAGAATATGGCGGGGTTGGGTGTGTGTTATATTTCAGTTGATTGGTATATTCTCTAAATTATTTAGGTTTTTATTGTTTGTTTTTTATTTTGCAAAGATACGGTATTGTCTGTAAATTGTTTGTGGTGGCGATAGAGTTTGGAACCTCTGAGATATATGTCTATATACTACTGTATTTTTTTATTCCCTTAGCTGTTGGCACGATGATCCTTAAATTTTTTCTGATGATTGCTACCAAATAAATTATGAATTAATTATTCGTTGGTTCATTCAGCAAGAGTGTCACATTCAAGATATTTAAACTCCCCGTATTCTTCATTATTGTTTCTACAAGTTCATGTGGTTTCGTAAGTACCTTATAATTTAATCCAAAAGGATATCCGTATAGTTCCCAAATTCAAATAATCAGATTTAATCAGTTATGCCAAGACCTAAATTAATATATTCAGATCATAATATGAACTCAGTTGTGGTGTCAATTTCGTCTTTTAAAAAGTCCTGAGGGTGAGTGGCAAAACAAGAAATAGACATTCGCAACATCAATAGTAACTTCAAGATCAGAATCCTGTTTTAAATGGTAAATACAGCATTTTGTGTTGTGAACTTTCTTTGATAAATTGTCAAATTAAACCTAAACATTACATGATTCAGATCTGTGTGTCGTAAAGTAATCACATATTGAATCTACCACTTACGTGCCAGAACTATCTCAAAATATGTCTTATATGTGCCAGAGTCATGACAGAAATTTGACAGAATTGTGTACTGCAACAATGCCGCATGTGAGCCAAAGCCATGCCAGAAAAGTTTACTAGAACTGTGCAGTGCAACAATGCCACATGTGAGCCAAAGAGGTGCCAGAAGCTTACTAGAACCGTGTACTGCTGCAATGCCGTATGTGTGCTAAAAGCTGTGTCAGACATTTGCTAGAACTGTGACTGCAACACTGCCATATTTGTGACAAAGCTGTGCCAGAGGTTTGCTAGAACTGCGTACTGCAAGAACGCGGTATGTGCGCCAGAAGTTTGCTATAGCTGTGTGCAAAAACTGGCTCTAACAAGTGTGCAAAAAATTTATTTGCATATGAGACATTGCTGCAGGATTGTAGCATAAATGCCTTAAGTTTGCCGCAGCATTGTGCCAGAGGCATTAGTTTCAATGCGAGTACAACGACTGATTTGTTAGCTTGTGATGTGATTGTGTCTATGAAGCATTTCAAACGAATTTTCTGAGATTGTATAGTGTAGAGGTAAGTATTAAAGGCTTACAGTTGATGGCCTAACATGTGACAATTGTAAATTACAGTGTTTCGTCTTTTGGTGATATGAAGGCCGTAACATGTAGTTGGGTTGAAAGTTTCTTTGCGAGCTATATAGCCTACTGAACCAGAACATACAGAATTTTTCATGCAACTTTGTTGTTCGAGATTGCACGACTGAGTCATCTTCACACAGTTTGAGGGACTTTCGTGTCATTACTATATTAGGAAGCTAAGTTGTCTGAGGATGGTTCTAAGTGGTACTCAGAATCTGACAGAATTATTGGTGCTTTACGCACCTCTAGGAATCTTCTTTATTGACGTTGCGTTAAAATATTATCAATCTTTTTGTTCGTGTTTTTGTCCTGGGTACGTATCAGGCGTGTCGAACGTTTTACAGGCTTGTGTGTACATAACTATTGCCACGCTGCTTAAAAAGTCTGTAAGTAAGCAATAAATAGCAAAGCAACAGATGAATGCAATCCAGCTATAACAAATCATAAACATGATTATAAGTACGATGAGTGGATGGATAAATAAGGTTAACATTTTTTTCCCGCACCCAGTTATTGTTCACTCACCATTTTTGTGGGGTACCAATTTTCGTGGATATTATGCTATTTATAAGCTACCATTTAAAAATAACAGATAACAATGATCCTAAATATACAAATTTACTTTTCAATGCAACTGTGATCTTTCGCCAAAGCTCGAAAATTAATACCCACAAAATAATTGAATTGCCATTGATTGAGAAGATATCTCATACAAACAAAGCCGTCTGTATATTTTCTGAACTGTACGTTGCCTAAGCAGTTTTTACCTAGCCGTTCTCTGTCAAGGCGGAATGTAAGATCTGAGAATAAGAATTTAGACTCTATTAGTATTAAACTATTAAACAAAGTAAGCATGTACAATATCTGAGACTGTTGTACCCGAATTAATAAGATAGCAAACTGATTAAAAATTTGAAGCATCGGCCGATGTAGGAAACGTTAGGAAATGTAATAGATAAATGAAACGTGTCCCAGAAAAACAAAAAAGCAGAAAAAAGTATCATTGCAGACATATTTTTCGCATTATATACTTACAGATAAGGGAGGAGAAACCCCAGCTGTGGACGGTGAAGTTGCTGTTGGTATTGAATACGCAATAGACGCGGTTTGAGAGTCTGTCACGGGTTTAGAACTATGAGTTAGCTCAGTTGTTGTAGCTATCATAATTAATGAAAAGGAGACATATCAATGTCATTAAATCAATCCTATTTAATCGAATTCAAGGTATTGAATATATATATATATATATATATATATATATATATATATATATATATATATGTATATGTTATTGTTATATATATATATATATATATATATATATATATATATATATATAGTTTCATGGTTAATGCCTTTTAGCCGTTATGCTTGTAAAATACACTTACTGTTTTCTAAAATTATAAAGTTTGACACACATCACGATTATTGCGTAACATATAATCTTCAAGGTTTATATACCCATATATATAAAAAACATTTGGAAACAATACAGCTTGTGACATTTGCCCCTGAACATCAAACACGAGCATAAACCATGTAGCACGTAAACGAACAAAACAAAGACGCTATGAACTGTCATGTATACTTATTATTACAATGCATACTGTGATACTGAAAAAATATTTCAAACTAGAATGTCTTTGTGCAGAAATATCTCTCCGTAATACATGCAGTCTTTGAAGAAATTGCAAGTTTTAACTTAAGAACTTGACCTTGACCTTGATGTCAATAACACACAACCACCTGGGTTGATGTTTGTGAGAGATATTGTCAAATCAGCTTCAAAGTTATAAAAGTTTGATTTGATTTGGTTCATTTTAAAGAAGATATCAAGAAAACGCTGAAATCAAAATGAACTGCATCGTATTGCAGGTTAAATAATATTAGTTATAGACATTTGCTAAATAAATGGATGTGCTACAGGGTTATAGGGGCCATATCGGTGTTTCTTGCATTAATTTACTTTTTCATCAGGTGCACAAACTGTAAAGTTTCACTTTAATATTTTGTAGAGTAAATTTGGAACGTTTACAAGCAGAATTTTGGAAATGATGTTTCTATTTACCTGGCTAAAATTGTCTCTACAAGTAGGTAAGGGTAAGTGAAAACAACGCCGTTACTGATCAAACTTACAATATTCAGAGATTTTGTTAACAGTTGCTTCAGTTGAGAATGAATGTAATGCGTATAATCCCAACAAATAAAAAATAAATTTTAATCTTCACTTCAAAGCGTTGACAAACACTCTAACATACTTATACGACCATCTTGGGATCTTTCAAAATGCAAAATTACCGATGCTTTGGTTCTGACAACGCTTCAATCGAAAACCAACTACAGTTGTTGGAGTTGTACAAATTATGCATAAGGTGCTGACATACCTTGCCGTTCGAATGAAATGATTGTTAACAAAAGTGAATATAGTTCTAAATTTGGTTTTAAAGAAAACATTTATTGTGCTGAACATAACCCACTTTTATGGCTTTTCCAACCCAGTTATGACCCAATTATGAGAAAACTGGTCACGACAACTGTTTTTGGTGGAAAAAGTGTAAACCTGTTTAATGAGCATGAAGTCCAATTTACATATTTATATATCGGCGTTTGAAAATTCTCGTGTTACTGAGGCAAAAATTCGTTTACTCTTCGCCCCTGTTGTAGAATAGATGTAAGATGTGCAAAGTATACACTAACACAGGCGGTGAACAATCATTCCTAACTGCACTATTGGTCCATTTACCTGAAATTGTGTAGTTCTGTGTGTGTGTGTGTGTGTGTGTGTGTGTGTGTGTGTGTGTGTGTCTGCGAGAGAGAGAGAGAGAGAGAGAGAGAGAGAGAGAGAGAGAGAGAGATTACCAGTGGTAGTTAGGGGGTGTGGTCGAGGTATAGAATATCCATAATTGACACCAGTATTTGGAAATGTTGACTGTTGATACAGCTGAAATGTATATACAAGTTGTTCTATCAATGATCTGCCAGCATATTTTCCTCAATCAAATGTATAAAGAAAACTCCACAAACAAAACAAACCAACAAAACAATAATGAGTGGGAGTTAGGAATAAAGCGAAAACGAATTTCAATTAATCTCACAATATCTCTCTGTTACATATATATATATATATATATATATATATATATATATATATATATATATATATCGTTTAGAGAATAATATTAATGGTTTTAGAAAGTACATCTGAACCCGTTCTCTTAATAGCAAGGATTATTGTTGGTTTTTTAATGACTGTGATGTGAAATTTTTTTCATCACTTTGGTTTTTCTTGTATAATATTAGCAAGAAAAAGATGATAAAAATATATTCTAATAATAATAATAATAATAATAATAATAATAATTATTATTATTATTATTATTATTATTATTATTATTATTATAGATGGCTACACTGGAGATTACTCCAGTGGCGGTGTGATATGTATGTATGTGTTTTTCAGTATGGCTTTCTCTATTAGACTTCAAGTTGTTGGACGTAGTCATGTGCAAATCGTATTGGTCTTACACTAAAAAAATGTTACCTTTATTTTAACGGTTTCATTTGTTGGTCCCTCGGCAAACAAATATTGTGCAACAAAGAAGTACGTCCATTTCGTTCCAGCAAATTGACGTGGTTCTTGCCTGTTATCATATACTTGAGAGGTACCTTCGATCATGGATGCGATAATTGGCTTCTCGTTTTCATCACCAGACCATAATTCTTTCAGAGAAACATAAGACAAAGGGGATAAGAACAATGAATTAGCACGGCAATGAAAACATTTCAAACTTTTTTGAAACTGGAGATAAGATGTCAAAATTAAATGAAAGAACATGAGAGCTGTTCAATAATGTATGTCACCGACAAGCAAAAATACATCTCTTACACCTTTGATGAGATAATTAAATGATATATTTGCTTGTTAAGAATAATTGTCTGTTTTCAAATTTATTCCATAGCATTAAGAGGACATTATCATTTTCATCACCACTGTATTCTTACTTACTGAAATATAAAATCATGCACTTAACATTAGCCTGAAAGTCAAACACAAAAGGCTCATTTACGCTAATTAGTTCACAAAATATGAATTGCAATTGCTTCTCTTCTTTCATTAGGTAAATTTAGGCGTGGCACATTGAACTTCTGGTGGACCTAAATTCGTCACTTGTCAAGTGTTCCCTGATGCTTTAAATACTGATGGTAAGGATAAAAATATAATGACCAACAAAGGTGATTTTAAGACATGCTATTGTCCTTGAGTGCGTTTCCAAATAACGTGTTCCAATCAATACAAATGTAGAACAATTAGTTCTCACTGGGTGTCCACCACATTATATATAGAGAGTTATAAGGATACACATTTGAGAAATACTAATTTGCCCAACAAATATATCAAAATCAAATTAATAATAATGAAAAAACATATGTTTATTTGTTAGGAAGAAACTAGATGCAATTTTCTTAACAAAAGAAAACAGAAACTAAATATTTGTTTGCTGTAGTATCACCGTGATTTTTAAAATAATTCCCGACGAGCAATATTTATGTAGGCGAATTATGAATCTATCATTGTCAAATGTATAGTCCACTGTAGTACTATAGAAATAACCATCCCGTTTAATGAAAAAGTAATTCATTACATTAAAAATGACAGCCACAAACCTTGACACTATAACGGTTCAGTGAAATGTGAGCAGGTAGAAGAATGTTAACGTTAATTTCAGTACCAGTTTTGTTCACAATGCCTTGAGGACAATTACACTCAATGACTTGGTACAACCGGAACTAGAATTTTAGCGTGTACCCTTGTCAGACATAACAGAAGGAACATTAACTTATGTGCTCACAATAACCGACCTTTAGTCTTTTCATGGTCTGCAGATAGCATGTTAAATTTGGTGATTATTTATTTCAGATTACTGGAAGGCATTACCTGTTAGATCGCGTTCAAATAGAATTCAATATAAGCGTGATTTTTATCACAAAGATAACTAATACCAAAGCCAAACGTATCACCAGTTATGTTGCTCTAGATGACGTACAAAAACTGTTGAAAAACATCCTGATCGGGAGGAGTGGAAAGAAAGTGGGCTTTCCCGTGACTATATCGCTTACGCGCGAAATATATGAAATTCTTCACGGGCTGAATTAAGAAACAGATCCTTGCTAGAAAAACAATGGTTTATCTTGGGTATTCTTTTTTCAGTATGTAGAGGGCAGACTAAAAAAACCCAGACCAGTAAACATTTTTAACAGACTGTACTTAAAACCATAAAATTATTCTTTAGAATAGAGGATTATTAATCTCAATGCATGTAATTAAATATTTCAGAAGGGTGATCCGAATTTCATATTTTACCTTTTCAGCAAAACAAATTATTGACTGCACAGCGTATAAATGAATATTTTTTCCAGAGTCCAATAAATCCACTAAATCCTTACGGCATCGATCATGCCTATTTATGTTGCATGTTATGAAATTGCTACAATGGCAGGAAAACCTAATCAGACTGTTTACATGTACAAACAAACACAAATGCCAGATTTCATTAGTCTACCGGTTGCAGCTTAATTGTACTAGCAAGTGTTTGGGAAAAGAAACATTAGCGTACAAATTTCAAAAATGACTAAATAAATTGAAAACATGCTGGAATGCCGTGAAAATATAATCATGCCATCCAATTTATCTAACAAAGAAATGCATTGAATCGTCATTTTGATCTTAATGTCTACTCAATATCATGCTGCAGATGTATGTTATAATTTGACTGCTGAGATTAATTTCTTCTGTATTAAAAGCTTCAGAGTATTTAGTTTTACATAGTTTTACAGAATTGTCAACTCATTGTCCATTGTTCTTTTCGTTAAAAACCGCTGTTATCAATGGAATGAAATGAAATTTGCAATGCTAAAGACATAAATGAAATCCAGATTTCAAAACCGCGCTCCTTGCTGATATACAACGTGACACTTGGGAATCGGAAGAACACTTCAATAGCAGTACTATTGGAATCAAAGAACAAAATTCTATCGATGAGAAAGCCGAAGCATTGACGCTATTTATTTTCAAAATGCAAATCAATATTTTAAGAAAACGGTACGTTTGCAGAATGGGAAATTTGATGTCTCTATTAAAGATAATGCTCCTTGGTTTAATGGTAAACGTAGAGAAAAATGAATGTGTTTTGATTAATTAAATTCCTTCAAATCGACTGTAAAGTGAAAGAATTACATACTGAAGAAAACAGAATACAAACGTTCTGCCGAACGCGTTACTTTACAACTGAGCCAGATTACAAAATTACATGACTTACGAAAAGGAAGTCCGCGTAAGTTTTGGAATCTTGTTAAACTCCAAAAACGTTTCAATAATTATTGGAATGATTGTTGTGACTTTTATTATCATATTAAAAAACTCGCAACAGCCTATCAGAAATATTACTGGTCAATTAGAACGTAGTATAAACATGCAAGACGAAGGTATAACTGAGAATTTAAGCGTAACAATATTTGCAGAGCTGGATGCTCCAATAAAAATTCCAGTTGTGAAAAATTTAAAAATCAACAAAGCAACAGGTCTTGACAACAAAGTAACAGGTCTTAACACAGTTTTGAATGAATACTTTGAGTCATTTCCACTTCTACCAAACGTTTAATATGATATTTAGCATCGGGATTTATCCTTCAAACTGGAGCAAGTGTCTTATTATACTAATTTGTTTAAACGGTGATCATTCCGATGCAAAAGGTTATGGCGGGACACCATTGCTTTTAGGTGTATAGCAAACGTGTTTGTTTACATATTAAATCAAAGACTGTCTGCTTGGGCAATTAAGAATGATATTATTGCTGACGCACAATTTGGTTTTCAGAAGAATAATAGTACAGTAGATGCCATTTTTATATTAAATTATTTGATTCTAAAGCTACCAGAAGAAAAGAAAATGCTTTCCTGTGCTTCATTGACTTTAAAAAAAACAAAAAAAAAAAAACAAACATTTGATTACATGGAAAAGATCAGTCTGTGGCATAAAGTAGTAAAATGCGATTGAATGGGGAAACATTATCAATAATAAGATCTATTTACAGCTCACTTATGTCATGTGTAAAGCATTTAAACACACTCTCGGACGATTGTTCACTTGGGCTTTCTCAAGGAGATAGCCTCTCTCCACTTCCGTTTTCTCTTTATATAAATGATCTGGAAATTGCATTACAATAAAAAATAGCAGGTGTATTATGTTAGAAGAAGTGTTTATATATCTTTTATTGTTGCTTGATGATACAGTGATATTTTCAGAAACAGCAGATGGTCTACAAGCATCCTTATATAAGTTACATGCATGCAGTATAAGAGGGAAAATATATGTAAATATTAATTAAACAAAGGTTATGATTGCTGATAAAAGAATTAGAACAATCGAGGTTTCATTTAAATACGGAGATGTATTTCTAGACGTTGTAGTTAATTTTAATTTGTTAGGACAAAGTTTTGCCAAGAGAGGGTCGTTTCGATGTGTTACAAACACTATTGCTGGAAAAGGCATCAAAGCAATAGACGTACTTCTGAATAATACTAACAATCTACAATGTCCAGTGAATATAATGTTTGATTTACTTGGTTCTTGTGTATCTCCAATTTTGTCTTATGGCTGTGAAACGTGGTTTATTTTAAAGCAGATAATATAGAACGGGTACACAGAAAATATTGCAAGCTGTTACTAGATGTGGAACTTTCTACCAACAATATGTTTGTATATGGGGAGTTGGGCCGATATCCACTTTATTTAATAGATATGTAAATAATATTAAATACTGATTCAAACTGCTAAACACAAGTAATAATATTTTTCAAAAAATGTATCAATTAATGCTTACCGATTGTGAAACAAACAATAATAAAAACTGGGTTTTTATTTTGAAAACTGTACTAATGAGCTCAGAAATTGGAAAAGTCTGGTATTACCTTAATTCAGTCCATATATCTTGCTTTTTATCGCTTTTTAAGAAAAGATCAAACTACTTATTTCATTCTGACTGACGTTCAACAGTTGCCTCGAAAACTTCATACATGCATAAAGATATAAAAGTTATGATAGAAACCACTTCGTATCTTAGAATAATTGTTAATGGCAGACAAAGAAAGGCTTTAAGTAAATTAAGAGTTTCATCGCACCCGTTAAATATCGAGACTGGTAGACATATGGAAAAGGAAGGATATGAAGGGTCATGTGAACTTTGTGCAAATAATTAAATCAAATATGAATATCATTTTGTAGTAATCTGTCCTCCATATCTCTCGCTTAGAAAGTCTTACTTTTATCCTTAATATTGGCAGAAACCAAGCATGTGCAAACTAAATGAAGACTTAACAACTCTAAAATACCCAGGTAAATATGTGTATTATGCATTCGAATATTGAGTATCTTCTTTCGATGTCTAGTGCTCTCTGTATGTTTGTTTGTATCTGTCTGTCTCTCCGAAGATTCATGTGCACACATGATTTTATCGATATTTTTAATTCATTGATTTATCCATGCATCAGTACATTGTATAAAAATTATGTGTTATATTTTCTAAGTGCTTTTTCGCATACGTTAAATCAATGAAAGTGTGTTCTGTAAAATTGATAATAATCCCAGCTAGAAGGTCAATGTGTCTAACTATACAATTCGAGTACTGACCTTTTACACAACGAAACGCGTATGCGCATAAAATAAGGGAAAATGCAGTAGGTACGATCATTTTTCAAAACATTAACCCACATATTAAGATGCCTAAGCATGGTATGTAAGAATAATTTGACATATAGGTCAAGTAGTACATGATTTCCCTGTATTCTTTAACTGCGTGCCATAATTTTATACAAAAGGAAAACTTTAACTTTATGACCAGGACACCCTATTAGGACCTCTATTCAGTGCACTGAACTCTTTCAACCATCTCAATCCCTGACTAGGTCATTAAAACGTACTCTGAAATAACAATGACCATTGAAATAACATAAATGAAAATTTACCAAGGTAGTTCTGCCTCATATCTCCCCACTTGAAATAAAAGAGGATCTTGTAGGTACCATTCGGAAGCGTTGCCACGACAACCCTCTCACCTAGGAGTAGAAAACGAAAATGTTTGATACCCCTTCCTTGGCCAAAATGTGATATCAAGGGACAAAACAGCTAGACAAATTATTCAATCCAAGCAAAAGGCAGAGCCAGAGAAGGAAGAGAGAGAGAGAGAGAGAGAGAGAGAGAGAGAGAGAGAGAGAGAGGATTAAATCTACTGGATCTTAAACAAATTGTTAGGAAATAACACAGTAAAATATATACACACTGTTGTTGAAACAAGTGTTATTTAATCCGTTAGATCAATATTTTGATTGCTTTAACTCGGACTAGTAGCATAACTCGTCAGGTTGAACTAGGCTTCATCAGTACAACTATGCTAATCCTGGTCACGATGAGTACTTGATGTTCCTGATATTTCAGGAGCTTACATGACCCGCCACTTGATGATGTGGTCTTCTGATGTGAAGGTCAGGACGTGATACGGGTTAACAAAGTACTTTTTTCTTGTATACCGTCTACGAACGGCAAGTGACATGTTGGTCATATGATGCTCGAAAGCCAACTCTAGTTGTCTGGCCATTCTTCCTACATAGTTTTCAATGGTAGCCTCACCTAACATGTAACGTTCTACTTCACATGTTTGAGTTTCATCATTTATTTCGTTGTCTGCCATGAGTGAAAAACATAAATGTTTTGTGGAATTCTTCCCAAAACTCTAGAATGAAATCTGATTCAAATGATATCAGACCTGCGTGAAGATCCGATGGACACAAATAAGTGGTAATGTTATGTTCACTAATCAACTCACAGCTTTTAAATTTATTAAGGTAATGAGCGTCATTCGGAACATATCTTTACCAATGATAACTCTTCCCAACATACATTTGCAACGCTTTATCTGATAGACTACTAAAACATAAGCGGACATAGAGTTCCATAGGTCACTAAAACATATACGTTTTTCGGTGTCTATACGATCTCCACGCAGAAACGTGGAGATCTGATTTTAATCGGATTGCTCTGGAGTGATGCTTTATATGTGTGAGTTCCGTCAATTATCTGGTTTAGGTATGTAAATAAGGATATGAGTGAAAAATCATGAGGTGGAGGGTTTCACAAAATGGTAGGGTGCACGATGAAGTTGCCGAACACGTTTTCACCTGAAAGATTACAGCATTATCACTTCCTCGGTCTAACATACAAACCAGCACATACCAATCCCTTAATGTCAGTTGCAATAATTCTCTGGGGAATAAAGGTTCAGTTGTAACCTCATTATTACAGTTAAAACAATCGTAGCCGAAGGGAAGAAAGGAAAATAATGACATCTCAATGTCCTTAGACTATATTAGATTCCAAGAAAGATGTCCAACCATGAAGACATATTTCAGTGAAAATACGACTCTGACGTGTGAAGAAATATACTAAATACATTGTTTAGAAGAAAAGACACAACTTAGACTCTGTAATGCCACCCCTCCTCCTCCTCAAACAGTTATCATAGTTATTCTGAACTCGAAATATTACTAGCAAATATTGTTATCAACCATCCATGCTTGATATAATACATTATTACTCAAAATAGTTAGCATAACTTAATGAGGAAAGTGCCAATACCAGTAATGCCAGTAATCTTTACAAGAACATAGTAATAATCGACCACCAAGAGGTTGTCAAGGGAGACATGGGCATCAAAATAAAGGAGACCATATTTTTTCGTCGAAGGAAATCATCGAGGTTACGTGAGGAATGCCGTTCCCATCGATTACTACGTTTTACCAATTAAATCCTGTCACCCGGACGAAAGGTCACAAGCTATTTATATGCTGTTACTCTTAACTCGAACATCAAACAATTCGATTCAGCGAATCAAGAGCAACCTTAGTAAAGGTGATGCCAATATGTATTTGCTTATGTATGCTGTAATATAGTAAATTCATGGAATAAGCAAACTAATAGCTGACGCTAAATACCGAACAAGTCATAAGAGCTGGAATAAATTATTTACTCAATATTATATTATTTAAGATATAAATGATGTGCTTGTCATTACATTTCTTAAACATATTTACACCATTGTTTTCTCATGTCGGTAGCTGTGCATTGTTATGTATATGTAATTTTATTACTTGTTTGTTAGTTTTAAATTTTTTTATTTTTATTTTCTTCTATTACATGTTATTGTAATGATAACTTTGTCTACTCGATTTGATTTCTTTTTAGAAATTCAATTCAGTTCTGTTTGACCTGATAAACAACCAGTAGTTGAAACATTGTATCTAATTGCTGACCTTGATTCAGAAATAAGTAAGGCTTTTAGTAAACAGCTTTTTAAAATTTTTTTATTCATTCTAAGAGTAAGATTCATTTAGTGGAATCAAGGTCATATCTGGAGTACGTGACAAATGACATTTGTTTATTGTTACAAACGTTTGGGTTTCCTAGTGGGATGAAATTTTGAACCCCATCCGGGAATCTGTTCTGCGTTTTAGTTAGTCTTATAACTCATGTTATCATAAGAATCAGTTCAGTTGTGCTTTAAACTTTTGAAGCTCAAAGGTGTTTTGTTGTGACCAGTTTGAGTTGAATGTTTTTATTTCTTGGAATTATTGATTCTTTCCCTGGAAAATACTAGTGCTTATCAGAATTCTTGGACAAAGACATTTATTAAAATTATTCGGAATTTCAAACTGGAATATTATTCTTTGTGATTCAGCAAGGAACTGTTGACACTACAACACTTTGAAGGTTACGGCATACGTCATCGCCTTCCACTTGGAATTTCATCGGGACTCTAACTCAGATTCATTTAGGACTTTTTATTGATAGGACTTATAATTTTTAATTCTTGGATTAATTTTTGGATTTGATTTGTAAACCGTAAGTCCTTTTTCTTATTTTTACCTTGTTTTTCTAGGGAAATAAATTATTTTGTTAAATTTTACAAAGCTTGTTTTCTTCACTCGTTTCTTATTACTTTTGTACGAGCCTAGACACGTAACAGTATCAAGATATATGTATATCACACAAACGTTTGTGAAAAGAAATCTTTGCATATTCAGTTAATCAAAGTGGTACAGCAACCCAGTCGAACATTCCATGTGGACGAAACAGCAGGCTTTTAAGCAGTCATAGGTGACATAAAATGGTGTACCAAAAGAAAAAAAAAACAGAATATGATTTGTTATCTGTATCTATACTTTTTTAACTCCTGATACATGATCTTTATTTACATTTTGTAATTGATATTAAATTCTACAGAATATCTTTAGTTAGATTTTGCCTATGTGAGCCGATTCTGTTAAGAGCGTAAAATTACATAGGATCTATAAATAGATTCTAACGTACGTGTTGACAATTACTAATAATAATCTTAATAATAAGACTTAATGGCGCCATTGGATTAATTTAATTGGCTGATGTGGTTTATACGATGCTAGAAGAATTCAGTAACTTCCCATTTTGATGGGGTAGGCCACTTGAATAAGCAAGGTCGAAGAACAATGAGTAGAAAAGTCAGTCACATGGGGTATATTGTGAAATATAGTCGCAATAAAAGGTGTATATAAGGAAAGAACTGAGCAATCAGACTCATTCCAGTTTTGGAGAGATCCTCATTTCAAGTGTTCCTATTGTAAGTCTGCAGACGTGTTTTATGTTGTCTTTAGATATTATTCGAGAGGAAAATCTTCTGGACGACGCCATCTCGCCAGCATTACGAGTATTGGCGTACCAGCACATTTCTGGTGTTGAAATATATACGGAACTTTTCATTTATTGGGGCTTACATACAACTTTTTTTCAGGATTTTCACTTTATAATACTTTAAGTTCCTCTCATATTTTCACTTGTAACTTTGATAATTAAATTATTTGCTAAGTTTTAAAAATCGTGGGGTTTATTTTTTGCTTCTTTCTGTTACTTAGTTTATGACCGTTGAGTTGTAACAGATTACTTACCCTGAGTTGTATTAACCAAGAATACACCTTCATTTACGTAACACGTAGAGTTATCTCCCCCGCATACACCGCACCTGTCTCGCACTTTATTACTCAATGTCCCATCACAACCAAACACCTGCAATGGATTGATTGAAAAATGCTTGAGTCAGAGGAAAGATGCTAGCTTTGTTTTCTTTTAAGAGGTAAATAATATTAATATCTGTCAAAAACTTACGTGCATTTAAAATATTTAATATTGTGATGTCCACATAAAGTCAATCTTTAAATACCCTCTGCCAGTCAACCCAAACTACAGAATAAAATCTTCCATGCATAATATTTACTCTCTCAGTCATGATAAATAAACTTAAAATGTTAAAAGTCTGTAAATGAGTGTTATGATTATTGAACAAAGTGTACCAAACCACGAAGCCCAAAACTAAATGTCTATTACCAATTTCAAAACATCTGGGTTCTGGGACTAAATTTTATAAAATCTGAAAGCAAAGCTTCATGTGTTCATTTAGAGAGACCGATAAACGAAGCAAAAATAGTTTTCATTATTGTAATTTATATGAAATAAATACAAATGTTTCGTAACTTACTTTCAGCTATTTTGCATTGAATGAAAAAGGTGCAGTATATGTAAACTGATTTATCCTGCTTTGTGAAAACTAGACTTCGATAAGGATTTTAGCATAGTAAGTGTACAAGCTGAACGGATCATAATTAATTTATAAGCTATAATTGCACAAAAATCGTAATTTTTTCAAATGCGTGATTAGTCCTTGGAATTAAAATAATAATAGAAAAGAAGTCCTGGTTACTTGAAATTAAAGCATTGAAAGAAGTTACAAAAGGTCTTGCGACATAATTCTTCAAACCAAATCTAAATGAAATATTGAAAAAAAAAAAAAATTCACACCACTCAAACTAGCAACACCTTCGAGGTTCGAGAAGGATGTCAAAAATTGGTGAAAATAAAAAAATTACTATAAAAAGTGTTTAAATGTTTATTATTATTAGTAGTAGTAGTAGCAGCAGTAGTAGTAGTAGTAATAGCAATAGTAGTAGTAGTTTAGAGTACTGTTTTACTCATAGCTTAGAATATCACCTTACAATACCCCTGAAGGCAGGCTGTAACCTTCCCGGTCGACCCGGGTGCTCCAATGCTCTCCTCATAAGTGGGTTTCAAACTGTCTGAACTACAGGGGGTCCCGTCGGGCATTAGACCATACCGCTGGTAGGTGCTTGGGTTGTAGGTATTCTTGGGAGTGCATGTCACTTCGCAGGTCGCATATTCTGTTTGAAGGAGATATGTCAAAAGTGCGCTCGATACTTGATGGCAGATCATGCGCTTCGCGTATAAGTGCACAAAGAAAGTATTAGTTTCTTTGATTTACTCTGACTCAAACACTATTTTCTGAATGAGATATTATTTGATGTCTAAGCATCTATGCTATTGAACCCAAATTATTTTACAGTGGGAATATTAGGACAGAATTTTTGAGTAAAAATAATATCATTGAAATTTTCTCTAAATTGTATTAAAACTAATTTTTCATTGGATTAATTTTTCATTGGATTATACTGGAAGTAATTTCCACTAAAATATATTGAGATTAACTTTATTTATCTCATATTACAACTATATACTATTACACCCTTACAAGTAAGTGCAAATCCCACCCTCACCCCCCCTTCCGTAACATACATTGTATGCTAAGTCAGCGAAACGGTACTTCGTGGTAAAACTTCTTAACATTCTTTTCTGACTGAGTAAGCTAGGATTCAACCGTTTTCCTGAGACGAATAAAATGCTGATCAGGCGGATTATAACGTAATGAACACAGTCGCTTCTATTAGGATAGACTGGAGCCTCTTTCTGGTTTGGGATGATAAACTTAGGTACTAGCGCTTTTACCAAATTTGGCCAGCAACATCCTTAGACCAGTATAAAAAGCGCTGGGCTGCCTGTATTTTCAGTTCGTTCGTCCCAGAATCAGAAAGGCTTCGTCTATCTTCTTACAGGTAAGAATCGCTTGTGTTCGTAAATTTCTTTAAAGAATAAGTACTTTTAAAGTTAGGGATTTCTTTGGTAAACTTCATAGTTTTGTAACATTCTTGCGAGGTCTCTTTTTATTTTATGTTATAATGTAATGGAATGTTTAACTGTTTTTAAGAATTTATATTCATTTGTATTTGTGGTAATCATTATTAAAAAAAGACGAATTCGCTACCAACTTCATGTCTAAGATTTAATTTGGGAATAAAATATTCTTTTAGTAATAAAGAATAATGTTTAGTAATCTATTCCAAATCAGTATTCTAATTTAAATTTAGTAAAATATATTTCTTCAAAACGATTGTTGCATTAATCGCAACTATTTTATACTCTTTGATTTAGTCCAGATCTAATTATCTGTATTATATTTTAAAATGCAGAAATTTCACAAATATATGAAGTTGGTAAGCTCGAAGGAAAAGTATAATATGCATTTTATGTATTTTTCAATATAAAGGCTTTATAAGGTGTATCTTTAGAATGTAGCATTATATATCTATATATATCAATTATATAAATAAAGTTCGTTCGTGCCAGAATCAGAAAGTCTTCCTTTATCTTCTTACAGCGATCCCGTACCTCACTTACCCAGATGTAGCCATATCTACACCGTTATGCGTGACACCTTATCTTTAAGCGAGCCTAATTTTCTTCTCTCTTTCTCTCTATTCATGGGCCAAGGCATCTCTTAAAGTTACGAGTATTTCCTTCTCATGGCAGGGAATGAGAAGAAGGTTATGATAACAACAAACTTTTCATAACAATTGGTTGGAGAAGTATCATGAATAAAGGTGTCACTCCTCATAAATATGATCTACGGAACAGACTCGCACCGAAACTCTTACGACCATCAGACTTCACTCCGCCCGGATATGCTACATCAACTCCAGAAGCGACAGCACCACCATATTCACAAGAGAGATCCCAAATTCCAACCACTTCGCTCCTGTTGGAAGGCGCAGCAACCATCAATACGTCGCCAGTGACAATCTACCCACCATTGTCAACCTTACAGACGATTCCAACAAGTTCGACAGGTACCGTGCCCACATCTAGTCCAGCACCAGCGCTTCAGCCTTTATTTGACCACGGTTCGACAGCCCTAACGCCGCCAACGCCCAGTTTAGCACCAGTGACCCAGCTCCCAATTGATCTGACACCACCAACGTTCGAAAGTTTGAGCCAGTTACCGGAATCTGAGACAATTTCACCTGTAATTGTGACTCCAAAAAGTACTCTTTTCACGGCAAACCCACTGAACATTACAGCTGTGTCAAAAACTAAGACATTCAGGGTTCAGCCCTCTAGTTCAGTGCATCTAACTCCACCTGAACATTATTCTAGGAGTGTAAAAATTTTTGGAAACGACCGATTCTCACAAACAGGTATGTCTTCTGCTATTAAATTAGATGTTTTTAATGGAGATCAGTCACAAAATCCTGTTAAATGGTTAGATCATTTTGTACAATGGGCTAAGTTTTATGAATTATCTGAAGCCAAGGTTTTGAATGCATTTCCTTTTCATCTTCAGGAGCATGCTAAAATTTGGTACGATACCTTACCAGATACTGTTACAAACAATTGGCACATGTTAGTCACAGTCTTTAAATCTAGATTTCACAATGACGATGTCATTTTAGATCTGTCAATTTTGCAAACTCAGCAAGGGTCTTCTGAAACAGTTATGGACTATCTAAGTCGCCTTTTGCAAATCGCAACTAACAAAACTATCCCAGACCAAGTTTTATTAGCAGTGGCATTGAATGGATTGAAACCTTCTGTAAAAAGGATAGTAATGAACAAAAATCCAACAAACATGGCAGAATTACGCCAGGCAGCAGTTTTAGCAGAAAAATCCATCGCCACTACTGATACAACTGACTTTTCCAAGCTTAACACCATTTTGGACGAAGTAAAACAACTCAAAGATGAAGTTAAGGTTGCAAATTCAAAACAAAACCAAGACAATAATTCGTGCTCTCAAACACATGCACATATTAATGTCACAAAACAGCAATTTCGCCCTCAAAATTCAAACTACCAACAGCGAGGTATCTACTACAGACAAAATACAAATTTCTCACCAAATCCATCAGCTGTTCCAAAAAACTATTCTGGTAATAACTACTCCTATCAATCATCTCGTGGTAATCGCTACCAGCCGCAACCACAAAGTTGTCCCCCCACTCCTTGTTTTCGATGTGGCGGACACTGTACGTCACGTACAGTCTGCCGCGCACGCAATGCACAGTGT
The DNA here is from genome assembly GCA_016617855.1 of Megalonaias nervosa. Taxonomy (NCBI): domain Eukaryota; kingdom Metazoa; phylum Mollusca; class Bivalvia; order Unionida; family Unionidae; genus Megalonaias; species Megalonaias nervosa. The sequence continues at coordinate 54,014 of JAECUM010021119.1, forward strand.
CACTATTGTCACAAAATAGGTCACTTTTCACGTGTGTGCTTGACAACACGGAAACAATAGGAATGCGCATCTCACGAGAGGAAACAAACCTGTCGTGAGTATGACCAACAGCCACAAATTACTTTAGTTACACCGATTCATAAAAACCTTGTTCAAATTTTTGTTAGAGACAAACCAACACATGCGTTAGCAGACACAGTCGCGTCAATTTCGGCTATTAATTTAAAATTTCTTCATCGTGCTGGGTTAAATTCACGTCAGTTTCAAACATCAAACATTTCCCAAATTGTAGGAGCCGGTGGAGAACACCATAGTTTTTCAGATTTGGTCCAACTTAATTTGAAAATAGGAGGCATACGCTTCTCTCACTCATTCTATGTAGTACCCGCATTACACCATTCAGTCATTTTGGGTATTGATTTTTTGACTAAATACAAAGCTGTCGTGAAATTAGATACACAAACGCTCTCTTTGCTAGACGATACGGTAACCATAAATTTAATTCATAATCAGTCTGGTCTCGCACGCGCTACAAAAGTCACTACCATTCAGCCTAACTCAATTAGCACAATCTCAGTGCGTATTAGTAAGGTCCCAAAAGGAACATCTGTTTTACTTGAACCGTCTTATAGTATGTCAGACTCTACAATTCTTCCAGCTAGAACAATTTTGACTGTTTCTGAAAAGAACTTTTGCAAATTGTTAATCCTACGCCAGTGCCAATGCATGTACCTGCCAATACCGTATTAGCATGTGTAGACGTACTACACCCACAAACAATATTTACCATTAATGAGGACACTCTTGACAGGAATGACACACCTAACCTCATGAATACACAATCTAGTAAACCACAAGAACCAATTAATTTTGATTTACACTCTTCAGATTTAACAGAAAACCAAAACCAGGAACTTCACTCATTTTTGAATCAACAGAGGGATGTTTTTGCTGTTAACTTAGATGAATTAGGTAGTACTAACGTATTCATCCACCGAATAGAAACAGGTGATTCCATGCCGATTCGTTGTCAACCTTATCGTGCGGCACCGCATATCAATAAAGAAATTGATAGACAGGTAGAAGAATTATTAGAACATAAACTAATTGAACCCAGTTCATCTAGTTATGCATCCCCAGTTGTATTGGTCAAAAACAAAAATGGTGAATATCGTTTTGCTATTGACTATAGGAAACTTAATCAGGTGACACAACCAATGACATTCCCTCTTCCACGATTAGAAGATGTCATCGATGCAGTTGGACAAACTCAACCATGTCTTTTCAGTACTTTAGATCTAAATTCAGCATTTTGGCAAATTAAAATGGATCCATTGACAAAGCATAAGAGCTCTTTCATAACATCACGTGGTCTTTACCAATGGAATGTAATGCCGTATGGACTCAGAAATGCACCCGCCACTTATTGTGTTCTTTTAGGTCAGGTTCTTAGAGGTATACCATGGTCAATGTGTCTTGCATACATCGATGACATTATCATTTTCTCCAATTCATTTCAAGACCACCTCAAACATCTCGAACTCATTTTTGATCGTTTACGTCAAGCAAACTTGACACTCAAGCCTTCAAAATGTGTATTTGCAGCATCTGAAGTTGTTTATCTTGGTCATAAATTCTCAACAAAAGGAATCAAGGTAGATGAATCTAAAATTGATGCAGTTACAAAATTTCCTGTTCCTAAAACACAGAAAGATGTTAGGAGTTTTCTAGGTTTGTGCAATTATTACAGGACATTTGTTCACGGTTATTCTACTATAACTACGCCTTTGAACAAATTATTGACAAAAGACAGTTCATTCCTTTGGACAGATAAGTGTCAAGAAGCATTTGATACACTTAAGACAGCCCTGACCTCAGCGCCTATTTTGGCTTATCCTGATTTTAACAAACCATTTAGACTGACATGTGATGCCAGCGGCACCGCTCTAGGGTATATTTTGTCTCAGATAGGGACAGATGACAAGGAACATGTTATTGCTTACGATGGTAGAGCTTTGACAGACGCTGAAAAGCATTGGTCAGTTACTGAACAAGAATGTTTAGCTGTTTTAGAAGGCATCAGAACACATCATGTTTACCTGTCACATCAGAAATTCACTGTCATTACAGATCATAAAGCACTAATGTGGCTTAAAACAGTTAAACACACTTCAAATAGACTAATTCGTTGGTCACTTCGTTTGCAAGAATACGATTTCGACATCGGATACACTCCAGGACATAAAAATACAAATGCTGATGCACTCTCACGTTGACACTACAAACAAACAGACAACACCCACAATGAAGCGGAGAAATCTCTAGATCACATAGACACACAGACTACTCAATCAGAACCAATTCTTAACTCCATCCAAAAAGAATTAACTGAAATTACATTATACTACACTAATGAAGATATCCCAGTCCTATCTCCAGTACACACTAATGATAGCACACTCAGTGATCCTTCTTCAGACTTACCAGATATCGCCCAATATCAGCGCGAGTGCCCTGATTTCAAGGATATGTATGTTTACTTAGAGCAAGGAATATTGCCAAACAATACTCGTCGCGCAAAAGCTATTCCGTATGAAGCAAGTCAGTATGAACTTATCAATGGTGTCTTACATCATTTTTTCCAGCCTCGAGCAAAACACAAAACTTCCTCAGATCAATTCATAAAACAAGTTGCATTACCAACAAATTTGAGACACGATGTTCTTCTGTCTTTTCATGATTCAAAAGCAGGTGGTTGTCATTTAGGTGTCCAAAGAACATATCAAGCTATCAAACAAAAGTACTTTTGGCCTAAAATGTATCAAAATGTGTATGACTACATTACATCATGCTCTCAGTGTCAACTCATTAAACGAGACACAAATGCTCGAAAGGCCCCATTGCACCCATTGCCTCCGGAAGATGTATTTTCTCGGTAGCACATGGACATTTTGTGCATGCCAAAAAGTAAGGAAGGTTATCAGTATATCTTATTGGTGACAGATAGCTTGTCACATAGGTGTGAAGCCTTTCCCTTACGTTCTCAAACGGCAACGGAAATTGCCAGTGTTTTGTACAATGAAATATTCACACGTTATGGTGCACCGCGAACACTTGTCAGTGATCGTGGACGAAACTTTATGTCTCAGATTGTCCTAGCACTCTGTGAACTATTTCAAGTTACACGTCACCATACCAGTTCATATCACCCTCAAACTAATGCTGCATGTGAGCGTATGAATAGCACCAAAAGTTAATCGCTACGGGCCTACTGCAATAAACACCAAGATGATTGGCCGTCGCTTTTGCCCAGCATAATGATGGCATTCCGAATGAACCCAGCAGTTAACTCAACTGGCTATTCACCTTATTACATAGTCTTTGGGAAAGAAATGACTTTACCTTTAGATGTGTCTCTTACACCTCGAGAGACTGTCCAGAAACAAACACAACAATACATAGATCAGTTAATTCAAAGACTGAAAACAGTTCAAGAATTAGCTAAAGCAAACACCCGCGAAGCGCAACACACAACCAAACAAAGGTTTGACCAGAAAGTGAAGGAACCGTCCTTTCGCGTTGGAGATTATGTACACCTACAAATCGCACACATACCCGTAGGGTTATCAAAAAAACATTACCCCCGATGGGAGGGTCCGTATTACATCACTGAATTAGGTCCAAATAACACATACAGATTACGCCGTTGTTCCGACAATAAACAAATGAAATCACTTGTACATGCCAACAGGCTTAAGCATTATAAAGATCCTAGGGATTATCGACCTCCGACACCGGATACAGCCGACACAATCACTCGACCGACTTAGACACCACATGATCAAACGAGCAATGGTCACACACCGACTGACAATAGTACAGAATGGTACTCAGTTGACAAACTTGTGAAATCCAAATGGATCCACGCCATCATGGCAACCAACGGAGAATGTTTCTCCAGCATTAAAAGAAGCATTTCACAGAGCACGCATAGCAGGGAATGAGAAGAAGGTTATGATAACAACAAACTTTTCATAACAGGAATATCAATAAATACTGTCAGCATGCTTCCAATATGCTGTCTCGGAAAAGGAAACCACATCCATTTTCGTCGAATAAACTCTTCCTTACATCTAAGAAGTGTGCCATTATATTGAGCTTAAACTGTACTGTTGGTTTCTGATGAAAGTTATTGGCACAATCTACTCAACTGCGGAAATTTCAGACAATCGTATGAAGTTCTTCAGCGAAGTACTTAAGAAAACAAGGTAGTTGGACAAATATGTTCGTGAACCTATTAGTTTCCATTCACTTTAAACTTTCTCCATATCTCTCTTCACTGAGCGGGTTTCAAAACTATTAGTAATTGAAATATTAACCAAACATCACGTCCGGCATTCAGTCTCTCTACTTCATACCTTTTAATTCAAAGACATTACACCTGTAGGAATTCTAATAAGCCATAGGCATGCATGTGTTGATGTTTGCAATTTGTGTATTTATCTTTGACTTTTCATTTATATTTATGGCAAATACTTGTATATATGCGTTCTGAAGGCATTACTTTGTATCCAACGCAAATGCGAGTAATAGTTACTATTACTTAAATCATAAAATAAACTGTTGATGAGATTTTTACCCATGTAGTGGAAGCGATTTCCAGTGCCATCGTACTGGTCAGCGCTGAAAGCACCAGATGCTATGAGACCAGTGCAAACTTCCCCAGCCCGCTGCGTGATCAGAACTGAGGTATCAGAGCTGTCATTAATGCACGGCTGGAATAACAATATTAAAATGTTGAGTATTTATTTCTCTTTCTTACAATATATGTAACCTACCCCCCCCCCCAATAAAAACAAAATAACAAAATTAGAAAATAAAAATTGCAAAGACAAGGCAAAAGTTTCTAACCGGTCTATTGTAGTGCTTATTCTTCTAATGAACTATCTAATTTGTGATTATAGCTTAGCATACATGTAATTTCGATCGTGTATGTTACACTGTTGTAGACTCAACAGTTTGCTGATGTCATCCATACAGTTATAAACTGCCAATGATGTCAATTTAAGAAACATAATAAGATTTATTGTGTACATTTTATCCATTGCAGTAAATCTGAAACGGAAAATACTTGGCGAATATGAAATTAGCAGCATATGATATAATTACCTTCATGAAAATACTTGACGAGTATGAAATTAGCACCATATAATATAACTATCTTCATGATACTAATTGACGAGTAAGAAATTAGCAACATATGTTATAATTACCTGCATATTGCAGAATATTGCTTGATATTCTTCTCCCTCACATGGCGGAGAGTTCCTTGGTCTATAAAATGGACGTTAGTAATATAATTATCTTCATAACAGTGTTATGTTTGACATGCGTAAGTCGAGTTATCTGTATGTTCGTCTCAAGGAAGCCGAATAATGCATTAATTTGTTGTGCCTTCCTTTCATGAACTTCGACCCCGAACGCATTTCGATTGAAGTTTTAATTATAATTTAAAAATAATAACTCGTGGTTTTCTTTCATTATCTAACAAATATACGACTGTTATGGCCGAAACATACCACAATTAATTTATGAGCGACCGTATGAATTATAATGTTTATTATAATTACAAAATATAGCCAGTCTGAGATGCTCATTATGAACACAGTTATAGAACAATATACAAATTCCATGACCATTTAAGTCTATATATTTATGAAATTAGAGCGACGTAAAGTTAAGAGAGTAGCAATGTATAGTGAACAGTATATTGTAGAATGAAGAGTGTAGCAATGTAATGTAGCAATATAGAGTAAAGAGTGTAACAATGTAATATAGCAATGTTGAGCGAAGAGTGTAGCATGGCAATGTAGTTTGAAGAGTGTAGCAATGTAGAGTGAAGAGTGTAGCAATGTAACAAAGCAATGTAGAGTGAAGAGAGTAGCATGGCAATGTAGAGTGAAGAGTAGCAATGTAAGAGTGCAGCAATGTAATACAGCAATATAGAGTGGAGTGTACCAATGTAATATAGCAATGTAGAGTGAAGATTTGAAAGTGTAGCAATGTAATATAACAATGTGAGTGAAGTGTGTAGCAATGTAATATAGCAATATTGAGTGAAGAGTGTAACAAGGCAATATAGCAATATAGAGTGAAGAGTGTAGCAATGTAATATAGCAATGTATAGTGGAGTGTGTAGCATAGCAATGTGAAGTAAAGAGTGTAACAATGTAATATAGAAATGAGGAGAGCAGACGTCTAAATTAGACGTCATATGGTGTTTGTTTTTCCAGTTTTGAGCGGCTGAATGAAAAGCTTCCCGTATACATATATATCATAGACAATAGGCTGCTTATAGATTAAAGCACAAAACACGAGAAGTAATAAGATGGAAAGAAAGATGGACAGAAAGGTACTTGGGATTGTCACAGATTCTTCTCCGGAACTGCACGCTTCTGCCGCATGTCCGAGAACACGCTGTCCACATTTGCCATGTTCCCCATCCCCCAGGGACCACAATGAACAGCGACGAGTCAAGCCCCGTCTCCGCCCAGGTCATACAGTTACCCACATGGCAGACCTTCCCTTCCCCACAATATTGTCCACTTATCCCGGTTCCGTAGTTTTCCATCTGCCCATAGGTGAGGGACCCAATATTCATATCGATACAGCTTCTCCAATTACACGGCGCCTGTGCAATAGGTAAAGAAAGCATTGTACATATTTCTTTTTCTTTCCTTTTTACTTTCGTTCTTTCATTTTTCCAAGTATTTACAGAGTGAGCTTTTGTGTTTATCTCGGGATTCAACTAGTTCATCATAAAATTGATATATCGATAATTGTCAATCATGTGCGTCTTTTGGCGACAGAAATAGATCGCTAACCAGTTAAATTGCGAGTCTCAAGTGAAGCATTGCGTGAATGTTTGTAATTGTTGAGTGCCTGATCAGAAAAACAGAATGGGTTCAGAGACCTAGATTGCGTTATAAAACATACACCAAATCAAATCGTTCTTTCTTTGCTAGTTTCACCTGATTTCGGTGAAAGTTTCATCAAACGGTAAAATGTGTTTCAGATAATTTTATTTTACTTTTTTTATTAAAGTCAAGTTAGTTTTTTGTATGATAAGATAGGCGATTGTATTTGAGGTGCATTATTGATAAGGGAAAGGATAATAGCATTACACTACTTTATATCATACGCAACAATTGCGTCAGTGGTTTTCAATGATAGAATGAAATCATATTTTAGTAAAACTAATGTAGGTCAAAGAACCCACAGTCACTAATTTTGCTAAGATGAACTTGTAGTGGTTGCAAACATGGGCATTACCAGATTTGTCAACCCATACTGACTGATGTTGCAAGGAGTGCAGCTAAACCATACTGACTGATATAGCAAAGACTAGAGCCATCCTATACTGATTAATGTAGCAAGGAGTGGAACCAACCCATACTGACTGATGTGGCAAGGAGTGGTGCTAAACCATACTGATTCAGGTAGTAAGGAGCGGAGATAAACCATACTTATTGATGTGACAAGGAGTGGAGCTAAACTATACTGACTTGATGTAGTAAACTACGAACCTAAACCATACTGATTGATGTAACAATGAGTGGAGCTCAACCACAATGATTGATGTAACAAGGAGTGGAGCTAAACCGTACTGACTGATGTACCAAGGAGTGAATGAACTCTTTTGGTAAGCTTCCGACCAACTTTCAATACAATAATTTATAATTTGCATTAGTTACCAAATTTCTTAACATTACTGTAAGGAAAAATATTAAATATTCAAATAAATATATTCTTTTATTCTTCACACAACTTCACTCATATTATCATTCATGGCGCGCATATGGGGCCGCGAGTGGCCGAGTGGTCTAAAGCGCTCACCGTTACGGATCACTGCCGTGTCACCTCTGTCTGCGTTGGTCCGAGTCTCGGGCTCGGCTAATGTGGGTACGTGAGAAAGCTTGCCAGTAGCTTCTCGTGGGTCGGTGGTTCTTTCCGGGGTTTACTCGGGTTCTTCCTCCACCAGTTATACTGGCCGCCATGTATAGTCTATCTTGTGCTGAAAAATTGCGTTAAACCCTGCAACAACTCCAAGAACATGGCGCGCGCTTAAAAACGGCGTTAAACCCTACAACAACTACAACAGCATGGCGCGCATGTAGATACTGAGGTTGATGAAGTTACAATTTAAAACGATAGATGATGACAAAATGCCATGGCGTGCACCCTGATCATCGACGTATATTTCTTGATGACAACGTATACGGAAAACTATTTTTCAGTTAATCCTATGTTAAGCCATGAAATAAAATCAGAATTTGTTACACAAAATTTCTCCCATAAACTGAACACTGTGGAGAAAAAAATGCTATATTCCCGTATACGTCGTAGATAAGGATGCTTATCAATATATTATACAGTCATTCGCTTTTTCCATTATGGCATCATCCCTACCTATCGCTTGACATGTTCGTGTGCGTCATGTATGAATAAAGTTTTGCTGATGCGTATAAAAAATTTGAGTTTAGACTGAAAAGGTTAATGCGCTTATACTGTCTGAGATTTAGAGCAAACTTGTTGACTTGATACATCCGCCGGCAAAATAACAAATTAATTTTTCTGCTAGATATCTCAGACGGTACAGATAGAATAACCAATAAATATAATATTATACTGTAAATACAATACAGTTATCGCCCTTGGATTGAAGTTATGTGACAAATTGTCCACATGAGGCATGTGTCATGTTACACGAGGGCTCGAGAATAACATGAACTATGCATGTAGATACAAGTCGTCATTTAAGGTATCAAAATAATGATCATTTTATGGAAGAAAAGTGAAATTATCTATAAATAACACGAGAGAATCCGATCTATTCTCTATTAGCAGTTAAACACAAATTGAACTCCAATAAGTTTGTTGCATATTCAGGAAATGAATATGGCGGTCATATGGCATAAAAGGGACTTAAGGGTAAGACGATATGACCTTTAAGGATATACAAGGAGAATGCATAAAGTAATATGCTAAATGTCACGTGTTTGACTTTCAAGCAGTGATATATCTTTCGACTTACTAATTACCAATGAAGAAAATAATAACCTGTTTTCCACGCGTAATTTACTAAGAAAAAAAAGTTACTCAACATTACTTTTTATTACTTGGTACGAGGAAGCGCCCTATTACATAAAGAATTATGCAACGCAATCGAACGCATTCAAACCAACCCATAATTTTAATATACGAACCGGTAGATCTGTTTTCTCAGGTATCACGGTTAATCATCCCATACATATTTTAATATTTTAACCATAGAATTACTTACAATTCCTTTTGTAGAATCTTAGGTAGATATGTTAGCATACTTTTTGAGAAAGCATATTTGATACTACAAACACAAAATATACTCTAGATAGATTTTATTCTTTAAAAGGTCAATCAATATTAGAGAATGCTCACCAAAACAATCCTTCATCAAATTAACACGCTAATCCACAAAACGGCTTTTGTCTGTCTGAATATCATTGAGGAAATAAAGATAAATTATTGGTTGTCGTGCTTACCCACCAAGGAAGTGACCTGTGCCTCCAGCCCTTTCCCTTCGTTAATTCACATATGTCATCTTCAGTGTACAACATACCTATAGAGAATGCAGTACATGTTAAAGGAATATGTCAAGTGTAACTTAAATTTATATCCAGTGTGTTTAAACCGGCCCCTCCTCTATCGCCACCATCATCACACCAAAGCAATTCAGAATGTAATTCACAATACTGTTCAGGATTCATAACGAAAAGAAGCTGAAAAATTGGTTACACACCTCGCTAACGGCCGTAGAGAAGCAACATCTCATTGGTTATATTTTAACCACTGTTTACAAAAGTTTCTTAAAGCACAATTAAAGGCTCGTAAATGCAAAAGTAGTTCTAATCTTAGCTTTATGGTGCAAGGAACTAATAACTTCAAGTTGTATGTGTCACATCATACGATTTTAGCCGATGAAAATGAGTGTTGCATAGCCTGGTACAAAATTAGTAAGTATTTGCGACACGTCAATCAACTTTACTTAGCACCTTCTCATCAACAGAAAGGCAATCAATTAAGACCTGATGTAAGTAGTTGTACAATACTGTGTAATTAATTAGTGAGGGTCATACTTGAACAATATTACTGTGAAATGGATTAAAATATAGTAAATATAAAGCATCTTTTTGAGATAAAACAATCCAGAAATTACTGCTTTCATTTTGCTCATCGCTGAAAGTACTCGTACTTTTACGGTAATTCTTAAGTCTGAAAGATTTCATAATTTCTTATACATTTGAGGAGATTTTCATATGCAGTTGAATGTGAGAGGGACTCGGCACAAATGCTAGAAGGGTCAACTGTCAAACCTTAAACTGATTGATCGATTGAGTCAGTTGGTTGTTTCTTTTACTCAAGGATTTTGTACTTTACTGTAGCCACTAAATGTTAAGTCCTATGTAGTAAATGATAAATATTTAAAAAAGGTTCGTGCTTATTCTGGATCTAAAGTTCAGCTACATAACAATATTACAAGTAATCTCCTATAATGATCAACCGCAACTAACAAAATGTTGGACGGATGAGCAGCGCAATATAACAGTTGCACCGTGCTTTATTAGTTTCTGTATTTTATCATTTCTCTCAAAAAATAGAGATTCCTAAAAGGTCCACAATATTTGGGAGTATAAAGCGCATACATTAATTTTTTGTGATACATATCACAGAAGAGAGAAATAGAAAGAGGGGATGTTTTTGCATACCTGGCATCATTGGCTTCAATACAATGGAACGCATCTCCACGGCAATGTCAGTAGCCATGATGTTCGTCTCAAATAGACATCTGGCTCTATCTGACCTATTGAGCAAATACATGTCAAAATCAATAGAAATATCTTCCAAATCTGTAAAATTTGTCATTCTATATTGTGTAAAGTATGATAAAATATAAACCAGTTTAGAATTAATTGAATTATATAAGGATTCTTCATTCAGTGGCGCAAAGTGCACACTGGAACGGGAATTTTTTATATTTTGACCATGTTGTGTCTCGCAATTCTCCTAGTTTGCAATTAATTAATCCTTCTGGAGACAAATAATTATAGGTGTTTGTTAAATGAATGGAAATATTAAGTACATCATTATAGAGAGATAAACATACAAAGGGATATACAGACAGATTAGGAGATGGGTAGATAAAGGCAAGACAGATAAATAAATAAACTCGTACTGTATGAAGGTATTCAACTGGGTCATACTGCAGTTGCTCCAGTCGGTTGTCCTCTTCCCCATTGTTCCGTCATTGGGCGGGAAGCAGCCGCTGTCACCATCATGCCTCATCCCTAAACTAAAATCATCATCAACGTCATCATCATCATCATCATCATCATGAGGACAGATAAATTTGAGAAAATAAATAGATTACACAAATGGGTCCGTATATTTATAAAAAGTTCTAGCATAATATTCAGATATATGGATATATGTGTTGGCTTTCTGCTTATTACAGAATTAAATATTACAAATGTTTTAGTTTGTGTGGAGTAAATAACCTCATTTTCCCATTCTTAGTCCAATCTATCGAGTAGAATTCAACAACCAAGCAATTAAGCTCAATTACTTATGAAATCATTAGAGAAGGATTGTAAATTATTACTAAATCCCCAAAGTCACGACATCGTTGTTTATTTTTGGGTTTCAATATTTGTATACTGTGTGTTAACTAAATCTAAATAGAATGCAAATAATAAAATAATAATCGTAGCAACGACAGGAAAAAAGAAAACGAAGAAGAAAATGCAGAAGGTGGAGG
>JAECUM010021120.1:0-27005 GCA_016617855.1 Megalonaias nervosa
ACTTGGTCTGTACAGGCCAGGAATCGACTCGTATACCAAATGACAGAATGAAATGGTGGTTATTACACTTGGTCTGTACAGGCCAGGAATCGACTCGTATACCAAATGACAGAATGAAATGGTGGTTATTACACTTGGTCTGTACAGGCCAGGAATCGACTCGTATACCAAATGACAGAATGAAATGGTGGTTATTACACTTGGTCTGTACAGGCCAGGAATCGACTCGTGTACCAAATGACAGAATGAAATGGTGGTTATTACACTTGGTCTGTACAGGCCAGGGATGGACTCGTATACCAAATGACAGAATGAAAAGCTGGTTACTAAATTAGGTCCATTTGTTAATCAGGATCCTGATTATTTAAGTAAATAAAGGAGACCAACATAAATAAAGTACGAAGGACAGATAGATTTAACTCGAACAATGGTTGAGTGATATAATCACCCTCTGTTTCATTACTTCCCGGAAGTACATAACCTAATTTGTAAAGGTGTTCTTTGCCCCTACAAGTACATCCGCTAATTTTTGAAGGTGTTCATTGTCCCTACAAGTACATCCACTAATTTCTGTAGGTGTTCATTGTCCATACAAGTATATCCACTAAGTTTTAAAGGTGATCCTTACCTCTTATAAGTACGTCTCTTATTTTTGTTAATGTGCTAAACCAGAAAACAAATTTACATGATGATTCAACCACCAATGTACTAAACTGTTTATACGGTGAATTAAAATAACATCATGTATAAATGTAATATAAATAAACCAAGAGTCACTTTAAAATCGCTAACTGAATGGATTTGTTCTCTTTCTTAATCACAAATATGAGATTCAAGAACTCGCATATCTTTTTCCCTCGATTACGTTACCAAGTGATTGAAACGACGTTTCTGATTGCTTCCCTGGAAATCGCATATGAAGGATTCAAGATCGCGCATTAGAGCCTGGAGAACTCGCATACCAAATACATTAGATACTATAATGGTCAATGACTGCTTCTCTCTTTCAAGCGAGCTTTGGTAGCTCTGTTGGTAGAGCATCGGACCCAAATGTCCCGTGTTCGATACCTGCCAATACCAGGACGGCTGCCTCGCCGTACCTTTGGGGAATGCACATTGCTCCCATTTCATCGGCATGATACAACCAATATTGCACTGACAGTGCCGTTAAGAATAAAACAAGAAAAAAAAACAAAAAAAAAACAACCAAACACCCTCTCTCTCTATCAGTGTGAAGTATATTATAATTTTTTTGTTAATATTTTTAAATGGGAAGCAAGGAAGCATATCTATCAGTTTATAATATAAAGAACATCATTATAAAACAAAATAATAGGATTTTGTCATTTAAAACAGCCGTATTTTGTGGAAAATAGTTGATTTTGTCTGCTTTTATATTGGTTAATAGGAGAATCGTATAATATGCTCGCAGATCAAAATGATAATTGGATTCGTTCTGTATCACTGAGAATGAATCAAAATGGTATTTGGCTTCCTCCTGTCTCAATGAGAATGAATCAAAATGGTATTTGGCTTTATTCTGTCTGACTGAGAATGAATTTAAGCTTTCTACATATCTATTGTCAGATGTATTCCAACAAAGTGATCTCTTGTTTATGAACGTCGTCCCGTAATCTCATCTAGTTAACAATGTGATGTCTTCTTTACGAATGTCGTCCGCTATCTAGTCGAGTCAACAAAGTGATCTATTTTTTATGAATGTCGTCCGTAATCTAATCGAGTTAACAAACTGATCTCTTTTTATGAATGTCACCCCGTAATCTCGTCGAGTAAAGAAAGTGATATTTTGCTTATGTCGTCCCATAATCTCGTCGATTAAAGAAAGTGATCCCTTGCTTATGAATGTCGTCTCGTTATCTCATCGAGTTAATGCTTTTTTTTTGTTACAAGCTGTGATTTGTCAGTGGTTATTTCCAAGTAAGACTTTGATTTTTAAATGATCGCTATCTTGCATGTACAGTGAAACATCCATATAGCGACACCCATTCATAACGGACATTTATGAGGATTCCGAATGCAAATCTCTGTCTAAATGCCCTTTATGTAGCGGAACACAAGTCGAACATTGACGGCGGACAAGTGACGTTTTGTTTGGTTTTATCAACTAAATTGCGTGTAACATCATTATAATGTAACACATGATTTAAAAACCCATCTTGTTTTCACAGTTGACAAAACATAGTAGCAAAAGTCCATCTTGTTTTGATATCTAAGTACACAGTGAACAGCTACTATTCTTCACTAGGTCTCAATGTTACAAGCTCCCTTAACCCTGATTTCATGACAAATATGATCTTGTTTTAGTACGTTTACGGTAATGGACACCCTAATTATTAAGCATACATAATCTTCTTTTAGTACGGTTACGGTATTGGACACCCTAATTATTAAGCATACATAATCTTGTTTTAGTACACTCCGGTATTGGACACCCTAATTATTAAGCATACATAATCTTGTTTTAGTACAGTCCGGTAATTGACACCCTAATTATTAAGCATACATAATCTTGTTTTAGTACAGTCCGGTAATGGACACCCTAATTATTAAGCATACATAATCTTGTTTTAGTACAGTCCGGTAATGGACACCCTAATTATTAAGCATGCATAATCTTGTTTTAGTACAGTCCGGTAATGGACACCCTAATTATTAAGCATACATAATCTTGTTTTAGTACAGTCCGGTAATGGACACCCTAATTATTAAGCATACATAATCTTGTTTTAGTACAGTCCGGTATTGGACACCCTAATTATTAAGCATACATAATCTTGTTTTAGTACAGTCCGGTATTGGACACCCTAATTATTAAGCATACATAATCTTGTTTTAGTACAGTCCGGTAATTGACACCCTAATTATTAAGCATACATAATCTTGTTTTAGTACAGTCCGGTAATGGACACCCTAATTATTAAGCATACATAATCTTGTTTTAGTACAGTCCGGTAATGGACACCCTAATTATTAAGCATACATAATCTTGTTTTAGTACGATTACGGTATTGGACACCCTAATTATTAAGCATACATAATCTTGTTTTAGTACGGTTACGGTATTGGACACCTTAATTATTAAGCATACATAATCTTGTTTTAGTACGGTTCCGGTAATGGACACCTTAATTATTAAGCATACATAATCTTGCTTTAGTACAGTCCGGTAATGGACACCCTAATTATTAAGCATACATAATCTTGCTTTAGTACAGTCCGGTAATTGACACCCTAATTATTAAGCATACAAGCATACATAATCTTGTTTTAGTACAGTCCGGTAATGGACACCCTAATTATTAAGCATACATAATCTTGTTTTAGTACAGTCCGGTAATGGACACCCTAATTATTAAGCATGCATAATCTTGTTTTAGTACAGTCCGGTAATGGACACCCTAATTATTAAGCATACATAATCTTGTTTTAGTACAGTCCGGTAATGGACACCCTAATTATTAAGCATACATAATCTTGTTTTAGTACAGTCCGGTATTGGACACCCTAATTATTAAGCATACATAATCTTGTTTTAGTACAGTCCGGTATTGGACACCCTAATTATTAAGCATACATAATCTTGTTTTAGTACAGTCCGGTAATGGACACCCTAATACAAGGGATACAAGTCAAAATTCACCCCAATGCACGACTCCGGAAACACTCAAAAAGATGCTAAACATTTGCCTCTATTACGGCCAGGAAAGGGCATAATTACACACACACACACACACACACACACACACACACACACACACCAGAAAAACATAAGAGAACGTAGCACATACCCGGAGTCACTGGAGGCCAAGAGCAAAAGCCTGGTGAGGACATACAATAACATCCTGGAATTTAGAGCTAAAATAGGAGAACGAGAGCAAATTAAAAGAAAAAAAAACCAAACAAAAAAAAAAATAAAAACGTCCCGTGGGAGAGGGAATCTTTAATACTAGTGCCCCCAAGGCGAGAATTAGTTCTTAACCATGATACCACCCCCACCCCACCAACGTTTTGCAATGTCGGCGACATAGACTGAAAGTCAAGAGAGCAGGGCGAAATAATGCACACAATCATTCCAGCAAAAGAAAAAACGATAATATCACATACACAGTATAAGAACCAGAAAAGGGACTTGTACATCTACAGATTACACACAGTACAGCACACAGCACATGACCCAGGGAAATGACATGCACATCTAAAGATTACACACAGTACAGCACATGACCCAGGGAAAGGACATGCACATCTATAGATTACACGCAGTACAGCACATTACCCAGGGAAAGGACATGCACATCTATAGATTACACACAGTACAGCACACAGCACATGACCCAGGGAAAGGACATGCACATCTATAGATTACACAGAGTACAGCACACAACATAAGACCAGGTAAAGGATATGTACGTCTATAGACTCTACACTGTAGAGCCACACAGCACATGACCCAGGAACAGGACATGCACATCTATAGCAGACACACTATACAGCACACACATGCAAAACAGCACTTCAAACCATCACCACCCCCACCCCCCAACAGTTCAGAAAATATAGCACGCACAACACAATTAGCTGTCATTCTGACCAAGAAAGCCCTCTTTAAGGCGAAAAATGTGTGGCCCTGAAAAAAAAAAAAAAAACCGGACTGGCATGCTGGTGGTGACGTCACCTAACGGCGATGTGAAAACCAAATCAAGATCACAACAATCATACAGCCACCATGAGCCAACCTCACTGGTATATTTTCGGAAACAACAAATAAGCTCAGTACAAAGAAACGAAACAAACTAACTTTCAGTATAATTCATAACTAAAATATTTTATCTGCGAATGTAAGCATTGCATTTTTCGGTGTTAGGGTAGTGAGTGCCCTCATAAATAAACAACTGGGCACAGAGTGGGTATAATAAGTGTAGCAGATGAAAGGCAAAAGAGAGGATGTGTGGACGGAGGAAGTTCGAGAACATGGATCCGGGGATGGGAGGATGAGTAAACATTAGGGCTTCGTTCTCTGCTGGAGGCTAGAATGGTGTCGGCCATGCTGGCGCCCTTTCAACCCGTGGCTTGCTTGGGAAAATAGGAAATTTTAATCAGTGCGCAAACGAGCACAAATTAAGGGTCGCGCATGCCACCAAGCCTTTAAATGACGAAAATGCAAAGCAGAAGCAGTGTGTGTGTGTGTGTGTGTGTGTGTGTGTGATTCTGTGTTTAATGAATTATATATATATATATATATATATATATATATATATATATATATATATATATATATATATCCGACACAGCTATTATTTGACTTAGGTATTAAACGTCTGTATACAGATGTGCAGATGTGAACAATATTATCCCCAGTCTAGATTTAAGCGATAAGTCTTCGATATACGTAACTTGATATCTCCTATCTCATCTTTCTTTATAATAAAAGCTACATAATGAAGCTTGTGACGTGATCAAGCTTATTTCTACTGTAAGGGTACATTGAAATGTTCATTGTTCTTATATTAAATATTAAAATACATGAAGTATTTTTCTTTACATACTGTAAGTTTGACCACCTTCTGCGAATGCTTGACATACCGTAGTTGGAGCACCAACTGGAAAAGCTTCATTCCACTGTACAATAATGACTTTGTCAAAGATTAATACTGCAAACAAGATTATAATGCAATATCACGCTTCTTCTGTTTCTTCAGTCAGGCCTAACGTACACAGAGACTTATATAAAATAAAATTGGGAACGTCTTGTTATTTCTTATTTAAACGACAGTTGATTAAAATCTTTTAATCAGACAATAGAACATGTATCTTCTTCAAGACTTTGATTAATTGACGAAATTTTCATGCAAAAGTTTACAACAATACGTACATTGGGCCTGATTGTTGGTGTGATATTTAGTATACGTGAGATATTTAGTATGCGTGTGATATTTAGTATACGTGCGCGAGAGAAACAATGAAGCGATATATTGTACACTCTTCTACAACAAGATGATAATGGCGTGGTATCTCTTTTCTTTTATGTCGGGCAGTCACAAGGAGTAAGATGTCGCCATATTAATTGGTCAAATCTTTATAGAATACCAAACTTCATGCATAGTTTAAATCACACAGTCAGCCATTTCAAATCTTTCTAGAGCACCAAACTTCATGTATCATTTAAATCACACACTCAGCCATTTAATAAGTATTAGAGTAATATGAGACAGATAAAGAAAAAGAACAACAAAAGAGATTTGAAAAGTTCACATCCGTTAATCCTTCTACCAAAATCTGTCCTAAATCTTGTATGTACTAATATCATAATGCTGACAATGCGGACATCACTACACTACAGACACAAACAATTTATTACAGGTGTACGGTATTACCAGTATACCGGTTAACTGCTGGATTTTTTTCCGGTGGTACGCATCACGGTACAGTTTCACTTTATCTTTACTTCGGTAGTTTCCACCGATAAGGAGTGTACGGAAACTCCCGAGTAATCTTATTACTAACGTAATGATAATAACAGCATGTTTTCACTTATCATGAAAATATAATTCGAAATTGTTTTAATTGTTTTTTTGTTTTTTTTTACAGAAGAGTTGTATTTTTCACAAGTTAACTTTTAAAACTACGAGTATAATTATATTTATGAGTCTTTAATCTCGTGTTTGACACATGTAACGGATGCCAACGTGGTGGCCAAATAAGAGGATGTAAAAATACTCGGACCAAATCCAACTTTTAGAAGGATGTCTAATAAAGAAAAATACATATTTTTTTTTTAGTTATTTACTTACATATGTTAATGTGTAAAGTACATTTATTCCTTTGTAAGACACCGAATCAGCCTCAGAGGTTCAGGAAAGAAGGAGTCTTCTGTTTGAATTTTACGTAATTTCTCAAGCCCTCCAAGTATTTTATCGTTTGTGGAGGAAAATGTGTTTTATGTATACTAGTCCTCTCTGACAAATTTCTTGCCCTGGTGTTGCCATCCCACTCAACGTTTGCCCATCTATTATATCAACAGGGTAGCAAATAATATGTCGTCTTTAGAGTCAACAATTCCTAACCTTAATCGACTCGAATTAGTTACAGTTTTAAAGTTACATCTCATAAAAACAAAGCAAACTCATATCAGTTTTATCTACTATAAGGTACTAAATTGTTTTACAGTGAGGGATATTCGTTAGTGCAGGGTTATTTTATTTTCTTTTATCTCAAGTTATATTTTTAAAAACAATATAATGGATATAATATGGTTTTATTTTGCTATAAATCAGAGCAATATATTTTTCCAGCTTTTGATTTAATAAAAAAGTTTCAGGTCCCTGCCTCTGAGCATTGAATTGTTGATCTCTAATATAATTGCGGTATACTGTGAAATAGCACGGTATACGACGGTACAAATTATTTCTGGTACCCACCTGTACAGTTTATTGTAAATAAAGTCAATGAATTGTATTTTTTAAAAATCAAATTCCGAACCCTATAGTTAATCTTGTGTTACCCGTGGGAAAAGAAAATGTTCGCCAAATTTTTCTCACAGTGGGATCTAAATGACTAACATACCCAGATTAACTGTTTTGACAGATACGAAACTCGAAATCAACCGTTTTGTTCATTTTTCCATTAATCGTTCACCGATCCAGTATAAATATCGATACCCAATCAGCGATTAAAGTATACATATCCATACTCCAGTGAGCCCATCCAGTATAAACATCCGTACCCCAATGAGCGCATGCAGTATAAACATCCATACCCCAATCAGCCCATCCAGTATAAATATTCATACCCCAATAAGCCCATCCAGTTTAAATATCCATACCCAAATCAGCCCATCCAGTATAAATATCCATACTCAAATGAACCAATCCAGTATAAATAGCCATACATCAATGAGTCCATCCAGTATAAATATCGATACCCCAATCAGTGCATAAAGTATAAATATGCATACCCCAGTGAGCCCATCCATTATTAACATCCATACCCAAATGAGCCCATCCAGTATTAACATCCATACCTCAATCAGCCCATCCAGTATGAATATAAATACCCCAATCCGCCCATCCAGTATAAATATCCATACTCCAATGAGGCAATCCAGCAATAATAGCCATACAACAATGAACCCATCCAATATAAATATCCATACCCCAATGGGCAAATCCAGTATAAACATCCATACCCCAATGAGTCCATCCAGTATAAATATCAATACTCCAATGAGCCTATCGAGTATAAATAGCCATACCCCAATGACACCATCCTATATAAACATACGTACCCCAATGAGACCATCCAATATAAACATCCATACCTCAATCAGCCCATCCAGTATAAATATCCATACCCGAATCAGCCCATCCAATTTAAGTATCCATATCCCAATAAGTCCATCATGTATAAATATCCATACCACAATCAGCCCATCCAGTGTAATCATCCATATCCAAATAAGCCCATCCAGTATAAATATCCATACCCCAATGACTCCATTCAGGATGAAAATCCATACCGCAATCAGCCCCTCCAGTATAAACATCCATACCCCAATCAGCCCATCAATAATAAACATCCATACCCCAATGAGGCAATAAAGTATAAGCATCCATACCCCAATCAGCCCATCCAATATATACATCTATACCCGAATCAGCCCATCCAGTATAAACATCCATACCCGAATAAGCCCATCCAGTTTAAATATCCATACCCCAATCAGCCCTTCCGGAATAAATATCCATACCCCAATCAGCCCATCCAGTATAAATATTCATACCACAATGAAACCATCCAATATAAATATCCATGCCCCAATCAGCCCATCCAGTATAAATATCCATACCCCAATGAGACCATCAAGTATAAACATCCATACCCTAGTCAGCCCATTAAATGTAAACATCCACACCTCAGTGACCCCCATTCAGTATAAATACCCATACCCCAATCAGCCTCTCCAATATACCCATCCACACCCAAATCATCCCATCCAGAATAAATATCCATATCCCAATCAGCCCATCCAGTATAAATATCGATACCCCAATGAACCAATCCAGTATAAGTAACCATACATCAATGAGCCCATCCAGTGTACATATCCATAACCCAATGGGCCCATCCAGTATAAACATTCATACCCCAATGAGACCATCCAGTTTAAATATTAATTCCCCAATGAGAACATCCAGTATAAATACCCATACCCCAACGACACCATTCAGTATAAACATCCATACCCCAAGCAGCCCATCCAGTATAAGCATCCATACCCCAATGAGCCCATCCATTATTAACATCCATACCCCAATCAGCCCATCCATTATAAACATCCATACCTCATTAAGCCCATCAAGTATAAACATCCATACCCCATTCAGCCCATCCAGTTACACATCCATACCCCATTCCGCCCATCCAGTATAAACGTCCATACCCAAATCTTCCCATCCAGGTTAAATATCCATACCTCAGTCAGCCCATCCAGTATAAATATCCATACCCCAATCAGCCCATCAAGTATAAATATCCATTCCCCAATGGGACAATCCAATATAAATATCCATACCCCAATCAGCACATCCAGTATAAATATCCATACCCCAATCAGCCCATCTATGATAAATACCCTTACCCCAATCAGCCCATCCAGTATAAGTGTTAATACCCCAATGAGCCTATCCAGTTTAAATATCAAAACCCCAATGAGCCCATCCAGTAGAAATATCCATACTCCAATGACACCATCCAGTATAAACATCCACACTGCAATGAGACCATCCAGTATAAACATCCATTTCTCGATGAGCTCATCCAGTAAAAACGTCCATACCCCAATCAGCGCATCCATTATCAACATCCATACCCTAATGAGCCCATCAAGTATAAACATCCATACCCCAATCAACCCATCCAGTATACACATCCATACCCCAATCAACATATCCAGTATAAACGTCCATATCCCAATCAGCCCATCCAGGTTAAATAACCATACCTCAATTAGGTCATCCAGTTTAAATATACATACCCCAAAGAGACCATCTAGTATAAGCATCCATACACCAATCAGCCCATCCAGTGTAAACACCCATACCGCAATGAGCCCATCCAGTATGAATATTCTTACCCCAATCCGCCCATCTAGTATAAACATTCATATCCCAATCATCCCATCCAGTATAAATATGCATACCCCAATCAGCCCATCCAGCATAAATATCCATACCCCAATTAGACCATCCAGTATAAACATCCATACCTCAATGAAACCATCCAGTATAAACATCCATGCCTCAATGAGCCTATCCAGTATAAATATCCATACCCAAATCAGCCCATCTAGTATAAACATCCATACCCCAATCAGCCCATTAATTATAAACATCCATACCCCAAAGAGCCCTTCAAGTATAAACATCTATACCCCAATCAGCCCATCCAGTATACATATCCATACCCTAATCAGCCCATCCAGTATAAATATCAATTCCCCAGTCAGCCCATCCAGCATAAATATCCATACCTCAATCAACCCATCCGGTATAAATATCCATACCCCAGTGGGATCATCCGGTTGTTGCGTGTAGGCTCGTTTAAATTAACAAAGAAAAAAAGAGTGAAGCCAACAAGCTGTGTAAATTTTAATAAAATAATTTATTTCCCTTGAAAACACAGTTAAAAAAATGAAAATGGACTGACAGTTCGTGAATATACTCCAAAAATTAATCCTGGATTCTAAAAATATAAGTCCTATCACTAAAACGTCCTTAATAAATACAAGTTCGAAGCCCGGTGAAGTTCCAAGATGGCGGATGATGACGTCAGATGAATGCAGTATTATGCTGATGTGTCAACAGTTCCTTGTTGAATGTATTGAATCAAGAATAATATTCCGGCTTTAGAATTTCAAACAATTTCTACTAAATGTCTTTGTCCAAGAATTTGATGAAAAAGCACTTATTTTCCAGGAAAAAAAAAATATTTTAAATAACAATTTCAACTCAACTGGTCACAACACAAAATACTTCTGAGCTCCGAAGATATTTTGTTACGAGTGCCTGAAAAACACTATGAACGGTTATTTTACACACACTTTTAGATCACGTGATGCGGGCACGTGGTCACTTAATTCGAATGTCGCAGAAAGCCCATAAGACAATTGACACGTACGCCATGGACGAATTTGGTCGTACCGAACAAATCTTACAACAACATTCAATAATAAAAGGGTTCTTTACAAAATACGAATTTATGAACCAAGCTCAGGTAAAAGTAAAATGAAGCAACACTATTGCGTTTTAATCAGGCTAAAAGAACGGAACTGAATTTACTGGGGAAAATGTCAAATCCAGTAAAAAAAATTATCATTATGATAAAATATAAAGAAACAAAAATAAAATAAAAGGAAATTAAAACTAGCACACAAGTAATTTAATTACATATATGTAACACGTCCCCCCATAAAGAAAAAGAAAGATTTATATAATAAAGCTTTCTTTGTACCATATGTAAATTATACATGAGGTAAAACAAAATTACATAAGAAAACTGATGAATTATACAAAGTGTACATGAAACAATAGTTCTATACACGGGAAAGTGCATCTGCTATTAAATTGTCTTTTCCATTGAGGTGCCTGATGTCAAGATTATATTCTCGTAACAACAAACACCACCTAAATAATCTTTGATTTTTGTTGTTCATCTTGTCGATGAAAGTAAGGGGGTTGTGATCACTAAACACAACAACTGGAGAAGGATCTGAACTAAGGTAAACTTCAAAATGTTGTAATGTCAATATTAAAGCCAAAAATTCCTTCTCGATTATTGAATAATTTCTTTGGTGCTTATTAGTTTCTTCGAAAAATAGCACACTGGATGATCAACACCATTTCTATCTTCTTGAATCAATACTGCTCCAACCCCAACATCACTTGCATCCACAGATAATTTAAATGGTTGACTGAAATTTGGAGCTGTAAGAACTGGTGCACTTTTAAGTATGGCCTTTAACTTGTCAAAAGCCTGCTGACATTTCCAGTCCAAAGAAACTTGCTTTTCGTGCTGAAGAAATTTGTCAGGGGTTCAGCAATGTTAGAAAAATTGGAACAACATTTCCGATAGTATCCAGCCATGCCTAAAAATCGCATCAGTTCCTTTTTACTGACAGGCACAGGGAAATCAGAGATAGCCTTGATCGTAGCATCTATACCTTTAACTTGTCCATGTCCCACAGTATGTCCTAGAAATGTTACACTAGCACGGCAGAACTCACCTTTAGATGCATTAATTGTCAAACTTGCATCACTGAGTCTGTCAAAGAATTTCCGAATTGTTGCTGGATGTTCTTTCCAGGTGTCGTTGTAGATGATGACATCATCAATGTAAGCATCACAATTATCTAGACTAAAAGTAATCATATTCATCAAGCGTTGAAAAGAACTTGGAGAACCCTCCATCCCGAATGGCATTACTTTATATTGATAGAGTCCATCTGGAGTCACAAATGCCAAAATTTTCATTGCGCTTTCAGTTAGTGGAATTTGCCAAAATCCTTTCAGAAGGTCAACTTTGGTGACATACTTGACATTTCTAATTTTATCAATGCAGCCATCGATTCTTGGTAATGGAACTGAATTTGGTTTTGTCACACTGTTCAGCTTCCTACAATCAGTGCACATGCGGAAAGTTTTATCTGGTTTCGGAACAAGTATACATGGTGAACTCCAATCACTTTTACTGGACTCTATGAAATCATTCTCCAGCAAATACTGAATTTCCTTTTTCAAGTGTTCCTGTTTGAGAGGGTCCATCCTGTATGGATATTGTTTCGTAGGTTTAGAATTCACAATTTCAACATCATGAAAAATTTTGTTTGTCCTCTTAGGAACATCGGGAAATAAGTGCTCATATTCAAATAATAGCTGTTTAAGTTCATTCCTTTCTTGTTGTTGCACATGCGAATGTTTCTGGTCCAGATTTTTGATAATTTCCGAATTCCGAAGATTTGTTGCTCCAACATCAGTAGAGTCCGATTGAATTCCTTCACTTAAATCTTCAATTGGTGGGACAGGTACAACTAAATTAATTGCATGATTTACCTTGCTATCTCTCTCAATATACTAGTACTCCATTAATTTATTTAGATCAGAGTACTAAGATTATAATTTCTCTCACTCAATTTCTTCTTTACTTTGTAAGGGCCGTAAAATCTAATTTCAAAACAAAGTTTGAAGAATGAGCAAGAGAGAATGAACTCTATTACAAGACTCAAACGTTCTCTCCACTAAAGTTCTGTGAAACCATAATTTCACTTTTGACTTGAATTGCTGAGTACCAAATTCAAGGATGAATAACTGGAAAATTCCAGACATAAAATGTGACCCTTGATCCGATTGGACAGATTTTGGAATGCCAAATTGAGTAAAGAACTTTATCAAAGCTTTTACTATAGTTTTAATTTTAATATTCCCCAAAGGAATTGCCTCTGGAAACCTTGCTGACGCACACATAATTGTCAACAAGTGTTGGTTGCCTGACTTGGTCTTACGTAAGGGACCAACACAATTTACCATAATTCTGCTCAATGGTTCGTCAAATGCAGGAATAGGTTGCAGATAAGCCTTAGGCATCTTCTGATTAGGTTTTCCTACCATTTGACAAGTATGACAAGATCTAAAGTATTTACAAACATCACTTTTGATTTTTGGCCAATAAAAGTGAGTCAAGATCTTGTGATAAGTCTTATTAATTCCTAAATGACCAGCCAGAGGAGCTTCATGGGCCAGACTAAGTATTTCCTGTCTGTAAGATTTTGGAACTACAATTTGATAGTTCACTGACCACTCATCACCAGCAGGTACCTCGGAAGGTCTCCATTTTCTCATACGAATTCCATTTTTAATGAAATAACATACAGGTACTTCATTGGCTTCAGTTTCACTAATGACCATCTGAAACAAACAGGAGATCTCAGGATGTATTTCCTGTTCGACGACAAGTGATTGTCGTTTGTCACACTGATTAGAGAAAAGAGAATGAGTAGTTAAAAGAGGATTACTGTGATCAATACCTTTTGATTGATCCAATTTAGGAGTGAAAGTGACCTCATCGAAAGCCTGAGCAATGCAAGTGTCAGCTAAAGGAATAGTTTCCTTATCGGAATCATTCTCAAGAGCTTTCTTTGAAGTAGCTCTGGTAACTGCACAAGCTGAGAATAAATCAGGGAATTCTTTTTCAATAGGATCAACTTTCTGATCCAAAGACGGCTTGTCAGTTACAAGTGGATTAACCACAACCTTGTCTCCAGCTAGGTCGTTGCCTATGTAACAAATGAATGCCCTCAACGGGTAAACAAAACGCCATTCCGACTGTCACAGGTCCTGAAACTAAGTCTGATGACAAATGTACACAATGGAGAAGAACATTAACAAAGCCGCACTCTACTCCCTGAATGAGAACACCCTCATTACAAGAAGACTTCTCAGAAAAAGGCAAAGTACCTGATAATAAAAGACTCTGAGAAGCTCCTGTATCCCTTAAAAGTTTAATAGAGATAGGATTCGCTAAATCACCCAAGAGTGATAAAGAACTCTTCGACATGAATGGTTCATAATAATCCAACAAATGTATTACTTTCAATACACGACTGTAACCTTGACCTCTTAGAAATAAGGGCATTTGGGATACGTCTATCTTGATTCTGATACTTATATTTCAATTTGAAGCAATCAGAAATAACGTGTCCTTTCTTCATGCAATAGGTACACGTAGGAAGAGACAAGGATTTTGAATCAAACTTATCAGACGCTTGATTTTTAAAAGTTGTGCCAGATTGAGTTTTAGAAGGAGTCCTATTAGGCTGAAATGCCTTTCTACCAGAAGACTGCTGAGTGAAAGACTTGCTTACAACAGGAACTTTATGAGTTAAGAAATACTCATCAGCAGCAAGAGCAGCATGTTCCAAGGATTCGATCTTATGCTCTTCAAGATAAGTCTTAATGTCACTAGGGACACAGTTCTTGAACTCTTCAAGTAATACAATTTGTTCGAGACTTTCATAATCATGTTCAACGTTCTTGGCTAAGCACCATCTCTTAAATAACTGCTTTTTTTCTCTTGCGACACAAGTTTGTCCAGTTTCTTTTTTTTATAGTTCCTGAATTTTTGCCGGTAACCCTCAGGGACTAACTCATAACCCTTTAAGATTCATTCCTTAACCAAATCATAGTCAGAACTTTGCTGTACCGACAGGGATGCATAGATATTCCTGGCTTTGCCAAAAATTACACATTGTAATAGTTGTGTCCAATGTTTCCTTGGTCATTTCAAATTTTCAGCAACTTTTTCAAAATAAATAAAATATTTGTCTACTTCTTTTTCACTAAAAGGGGGTACTAGCCTAAAACTCTTTGTAATATCAAAACTTGAATTTGTATGTGAAGTGGAAATGTGCTTTTCACTTGTCAGCTCAATTTTTTCATTCTAATTTGAAATTCCCTTTCATCCTTCCCTTTCTGCATTTGCATCTCTCTCTCTCTCTCTCTCTCTCTCTCTCTCTCTCTCTCTCTCTCTCTCTCTCATAATTGCATTTTTTCTTTCTGTAACTCCAATTGTATTTGTTTATCTTTCTCCCTCTCCTGTCTCTCTCTCCTTTTTCTCAAATTGCAACTGCAATTGTTTTTCTTCCTCCTTTTTTTTAAATACTATTTGTTTTTCTTCTTTTTGTCAATGCATTTGTTCTTTTTCTTTTTCCAATTGCAGCTGTATTTCCTTCTCTCTCTCCTCTTTCTGAAGTTCAAGCTTCCTTAACTCTAATTCCATCTTTTATTTTAATTTCAACTCCTTTACTTTTATGTCAGAGTCCGATACAGACTTACTGATCGAACCCAAAACACTTTTATCGAAAACATTCTTGTCTACCAAATCATGGATCAAAATGTTTTTAATTTCTTGCTTCGTTAAGGAAGATTTTGCTTCAGAAAGATTATATTTTCTGGCAAGTTCAAGCAATTCATCTTTTTTCAAACTATCCAACTGCTCCTGAGTAGGATTAAAAAACAAAGTTTCCACTTTTGAGGACATTTTGAAAAAGCCTGTTGTTTTCACTAAAGATTTTAAACAAAATATGAAATATTACTTGGGATTTAAAATATTCTGAAAACTAGGGGAATTTAAATTTCCAAAAACAATTTTCTGAAATATTTTAGCCAAAATGCATATATCCCGAAGACGAGAACCTCAGTTTTCTTTTGTTACGTGTAGGCTCGTTCAAAAGTAACAAAGAAAAGAGTGAAGCCACCAAGCTTTGTAAATTTTAACAAAATAATTTATTTCAATTGACAACACTGTACAAATATGAAAAAGGACTTACAGTTCGTGAATATAATTCAAAAATTAATCCTGGATTCTAAAACGTCCTATCACTACAAAGTACTAAACTAATCCAAGTTCGAAGCCCGGTGAAGTTCCAAGATGGTGGACGATGACGTCAGATGAATGCAGTATTATACTGATGTGTCAACAGTTCCTTGTTGAATTTAATGAATCAAGAATAATATTCCGGCTTTAGAATTAAAAAAGAATTTCCACTAAATGTCTTTGTCCAAGAATTTGATGAAAAAGCACTTATTTTCCAGGAAAAAAATTAATTATTTTAAATAACAATTTCAACTCAACTGGTCGCAACACAAAATACTTTTTAGCTCCGAAGATACCTTTTTACGACTCCCTGAAAAACATTATGAACGCTAATTTTACACACAATTTTAGATCACGTGATGGGGGCATGTGGTCACTTAATTCGAATGTTGCAGAAAGCCCATAAGACAAATGAAACGTACGCCATGGACGAATTTGGTCGTACCGAACAAATATTACTATAAAATTCAATAATAAAAGGGTTCTTTACAAAATAGAGTGATCACGCAAGCAAAGTATGACCTTGATTACGACCAATAGCATCCATAACCCAAAAAGCCCATCCAGTATAAACATTCATAACCCATTGAGCCCATCCAGTACAAAAATATCCATACTCCAATCGGCCCATCCAGTATGAACATCCATACTCCAATCAGCCCATCCATTATAAACATCCATATATCAATAATCCCGTCAAGAATAAACATCCATACCCCAATCATCCCATCCATTATACACATGCATACCCAATCAGCCCATGCAGCATAAACATCCATACCCCAAATAAGCCCATCCAGTTCAATTATCCATATCCCAATCAACCCATCGAGTATAAATATCCATCCCAAAATCCACGCATCCAGTATAAATATCCATACCCCAGTGAGCTCATCCAGTATAAATATCCATATCCCAATCAGTATTTAAAGTATCCATACCCCAATGAGACCATCCAGTATAATCATCCATACCCAAATGACACCATCCAGTATAAACACCCATAACTCAATGAGCCCATCCAGTATAAATATCCATAACCCAATCAGCCCATCCAGTATCAACATCCATATCCCAATCACCCTTTCCAGTACAAATATCCATACCCGAATGAGTCCATCCAGTACAAATATCCATACCCCAATCAGCCAATCCAGTATAAACATCCATACCGCAATCAGCCCATCCAGTATTAAAATCCATACCCCAATGAGCGCATCCAGTATGCGCATCCATACCCCAATCAGCGCAACCAGTATAAACATCCTTACAGAAAATCCTCGCATATAGTTTCAACAACCGTACCCCAATCTGCCCATCCAGTATAAATATACATATCTTAATGTCAACATCCAGTATAAACATCCACACTCCAATCAGCCCATCCAGCACAAATACCCATAACCCAATAACCCCATCCAGTATAAATATCCATACCCAAATGTGACCATAGAGTATAAGCATCCATAACCCAAAAAGCCCATCCAGTATAAACATCCATAACGCATTGAGCCCATCCAGTTTAAATATCCATACCCCAATCGGCCCATCCAGTATGAACATCCATACCCCAATCAGCCCATCCATTATAAACATCCATATATCAATAATCCCGTCAAGAATAAACATCCATACCCCAATCATCCCATCCATTATACACATGCATAGCCAATCAGCCCATGCAGTATAAACATCCATACTCCAATAAGCCCATCCAGTTTAATTATCCATATCCCAATCAACCCATCGAGTATAAATATCCATCCCAAAATCCACGCATCCAGTATAAATATCCATACCCCAGTGAGCTCATCCAGTATAAATATCCATATCCCAATCAGTCTATAAAGTTTATATATCCATATTCACAAAGAGACCATCCAGCATAAATATCCATACCCCAATCAGCCCATCGTGTATAAATATCCATGCCCCAATGACCACATCCAGTGTATATATCCATACCCCAATCAGAACATCCAGAATAAATTTCCATACCCCAATGACCCCATCCAGTACAAATATCCATAACCCAATCAGCCCATCTATTATAAATATCCATACACCAATCAGCCAATCCAGCATAAATATCCATACGTCAATGAGTTCATCCAGTAGAAATATCTATATCCCAAACAGTCCATCCAGTATAAATATCCATATTACCAATCAGATCATCCGGTATAAATATCCATACCCTAATCATCCGATCCAGAATAAATATCCATACCCCAATGACCCCATTAAGTATTAATATCCATACCACATCTTGCCGATTCAGTATAAATATCCGTACCATCATCAGCCCATCCTGTATAAATATCCTTACCCCAAAGAACCCATCCACTATAAATATCAATACCCAAATCAGCATGTCGAGCATAAATCAGCGCATCCTGTTTAAATATCCACATTCCCAATGAGACCATTCAGTATAAATATCCATACCACAATGACCCCATTAAGTATTAATATCCATACCCCATTATGCCGATTCAGTATAAATATCCATACCCTAATCATCCCATCCTGTATAAACATCCTTACCCCAATGACCCCATCGAGGATAAATATCCATACCCAAATCAGCCTATCGAGTATAAATATCCATGCCCCAATCAGCCCTTCCCATACAAATATCCATACCCCAATGTGCCCATCCAGAATAAATATCCATACCCCAATCAGTCCATCCAGTATAAATATGCAAACCCCAATCTGCCGAACCAGCATAAATTTGCATACCTCATTCAGCCCATCAAATATAAATATTCATACCCCAAAGAGCCAAACCAGTATAAATATACACAAATCAATGAACCCATCCACTATAGATATCCATATCCCTATCAGCCCATTAAGTATAAATATCCATACCCCAATCAGCCCAGCCGGAAGAAATATCCATTACCCAATGATCACATCCAGTATAAATATCCATACCCTAATCAACCCATCCAGTATAAACATCAACACCCCAATTAGCCCATTGAGTAAAACTATCCATACCCCAATGACCACATCCAGTATAAAAATCCATAGCCCAATTAGCCAATCCAGATTAAATATCCGTACTCCAATCAGCCCATTCAGTAAAAATGTCCGTACCCCAATGACCCCACGCAGTATCAATGACCATACCATAATTAGCCCATCCAGTATAAATATTAATATCACAGTCTGCTCATCCAGTACAAAGATTATTTCACTAATCAGACCATCCAGTATAAATGTCCACACCAAAACTTGTCCATCCAGTAGACATATCCATACCCCAGTTGGATCAATCAGCCCATTCAGGATAAATATCCACACCCCAATGAGCCAATCTAGTATAAATATCCACACATCAATGAACCCATCCAGTATAAATATCCATACCCCAATGGGCCCATCCAGTATAAATATCCATAACTCTAATGGGCCCATCCAGTATAAATATCCATACCCCAATGAGCGCATCCAGTATAAGTATCAATACCCAATGAGCCCATTCAGTATAAATATCCATAACCGATTGAGACCATTAGGTATAAACATCAATACACCATCCAAAATAAACATCCATACATCAATGAGAAAATCGAGTATAAATATCCATACATCAATGAACCCATACAGTGTAAATACGCATACCCCAATCAACCCATCCAGTATAGACATCCATATCCCAATCAGCCAATTCAGTATAAATATCCATACCCCAATCCACTCATCCAGTATAAATATCCATACCCCAATCTGCCCATTCATGAGAAATATCCATACCCTAGATTCCTCATCCAGTATAAATATCCATATCCCAATCAGTCCATCCAGTATAAGCATCCATATTCCCAATGAGAACATCCATTACAAATATGCGTACCCCAATCAGTCCATCCACTATATATGTCCGTATTCCCAGGGAGACCATTCAGTAAAAATATCATAAACCAATCAGCCCAAGGGGTATGGATATGCATACCCCAATGAGCCCATCCACCATAAATATTTATACCCCAATCAGCCCATCCAGTATAAATATCAACACCCCCATCACCCCGTTTAATAAAAATATCCATACTCCATTCAGCCCATCCAATATAAATATCCCTTCCCAAATGAGACCATACACTAAAAACATCCATACCCCAATGAGACAATCCAGTATAAACATCCATACCACAATGAGCCAATAAAGTATAAATATCCATACCCCAATCAGCCCATCCAGTATAAGCATCCATATTCCCAATGAGATCATCCAGTATAAATATCCCTGCCCCAATCAGTCCATCCGGTATACATATATCCATATTCCCAGGGAGACCATTCAGTAAAAATATCCATACCCCAATCAACCCATCCAGTATAAATATGCATACCCCAAGTACCCCATACAATATAAATAACCATACCCCAATCAGCCCATCCAATAGAAATATCCATACCCCAATCACCCCATTCAAAATAAATATCCATACCCCAATCAGCTCATCCAATATAAATATCCATTCCCCAATGAGATCATCCATTACAAACATCCATACCTCAATGAGACCATCCGGTATAAATATCCATACCATAATGAGTCCTTCTAGTATAAATATCCATACCGCAACCAGCACATCCAATATAACCATCCATATCCCAATCAGACCATCCAGTATAACTATCCATACCCCAATGAGTCGATACAGTATAAATATCCATAACCCAATGAGCCCATCCAGTTTAACCATCCATACCCCAAACAGCCCATCCATTAAAAACATCCATACCCCAATGAGCCCATCAAGTATAAACATCCATACTCCAATGGGCCCATCCAGTATAAATATCCTTACCCTGATGGACCCATCCAGTATAAACATCCATACCCCAATGAGCCCATGCAGGGTAAATAACAATACCCCAATGAGCCCATCCAGTATAAATATCCATACCACAATGAGACCATCCAGTATAAACATCCATATCTCAATGAGCCTATACCTTATAATTATCCATTCCCCTATCAGCCTATCCATTTTAAACATTCATACCCCAATCAGCCCATTCGTTATAAACTTCCATACCCCAATGAGTCTTCAAGTATTAACATCCATAACCCAAGCAGCACATCCAGTAGACACATCCATAACCCAATGAGCCCATCCCATATAAAAGTCCATACCAGAGTTAGCCCATCCAATTGAAATATCCATACCCCAATCAGCCCATCGAGTATAAATATCCATACCACAAAAATCCCATCCGGTATAAATACCCATACCGCAATCAGCTCATCCAGAATAAATATCCATACCCCAATCAGCCCATCCAGTATAAATATCCATACGCCAATGAGCTCCTCCAGTATAAATATCCATATCCCAATCAGTCCATCCAGTATTAATGTTCATATTCCAAATGAGAACTTCTGGTAAAAATATCCATACCCCAATGACCCCATCCAGAATAAATATCCATACCCCAATCAGCTCATCCACTATACATATCCTTACCCCAATGGGTGAATCCTGTATAAATATCCATACATCAATCAACCCGTCAAGTATAGATATCCATATCCCAATTAGCCCATCAAGTATAAATATCCATACCCAAATGGGCCCATCCAGTATAAATATCCATACCCCAATGAGCCCATCAAGTACAAATATCCATACACGAATGAGTCCATCCAGTATAAACATCCATATCTCAATTAGCCCATACGGTATAAATATCCACACCCCTATCAGCTTATCAAGTATAAACATCCATACCCCAATCAGTCCATCCGTTATAAACATCCATACCCCAGTGAGCCTTCAAGAATTGATATCCATATCCCAATCAGCCCATCCAGTATACACATCTATACGCCAATGAGCCCATCCCATATAAATTAGCAAATCCAGTATTAATGTCCATACCCCAGTGAGCTCATCCAGTGTAAATATCCATATCTCAATCATTCCTTCCAGTATAAACATCCATATTCCCATTGTGACCATCCACTATAAATATCCATACCCCAATCTGCGCATCCGGTGTTAATATCCATAACTCTATTATTAGAACTAGTGACCGAATCTAATGGCAGATTGGTATCATGTGTACAGTGTCCAATGTCTTCATGTTAAGGCTATGCTTTGTGTCAGATTTCGTCAAATTCGGTCAAGCGGTTTTGTAAATGTTAAAGAGTTTACTTTGAGTAACATCAGCCATATTTGATACAGATTCTTATCTATTATAACGCCTTTAGATCTATTCATGTCAGGATGCTTTCGGTATAATTTTAGCTCCGGCCAGGATGCTTTGGGTATATCTTAAAACTCCGGTTATGATGCTTTCTGTAAAATTGGAACTTCAAGTGAGGATGCTTTTTGTAACATTTTAGCACATTCTTTTGAGCGGTTGGCATAGCTGATGCGTATAGGCATCCTTTTTATAAATTTGACAACTCCTAATGCTTTCAGTAAAATTTGAACAAATTATTTTGAGCGGTTGCAATAGCTGATGCGTATAGGCATCCGTCCTACAAATCTGACAAATCCCAGTGTTAAAGTAGTTTCTCTAAACGTTGATAAATCCAACTGACAGCTTCTGAGAAAACATTTGTATTTATTTTCCCTCTATTTGTTTTTACTTTTATGATAGCCACATTTTATAGTGAATCGGAATCATTTGTAGATTGTTTTTAAAATGTTGTCATGCCAGAAGTGCTGTCGAATTGGATACAATTCTGCTGGGTAGCTTTTGAGAAGTTGATGTAAGTTTCTCATATTACTATAACCGTTACTAATGCTAGGGAAAGAAAAACAACTTTAATGGCAGATTGGCGTTATTTGCAAAGCTTTATAAGCCTTCCGTGTGGGATGCTTGCTGTCAGATTTTAGTCATATTCACTGAGCATTTTATGTGAAGCCTTTAAAAGTTATTATTATTATTATTATTATTATTATTATTATTATTATTATTATTATTAGCACGGTGTCCATATCTGGTGGCCGATCGGCATCAGTTGAACAAATTGGTTGGGCGTTCACTTACATTGGTCAAACTCTATCTGGCGGTTTTTTAAAAGATACTGTCGAAAGGTTTGTGTAGTCTTAGTAACTGCATCATTTGCAAAATCTGAAAGACCAACATGCCACAATACATTGGCAATTTCCTCAAATTATGTTGTTCTGGTTTTGATAAGATGTTGTACGGCTTTCTTTTTATTGTTATACTGCATGAGAGATCGGTATAAATTTAAAACATCCATGTAGTGATACTGGATGACAGATTGGTATAAATTTAAAACATCATTGAAGTCAAACTGGATGACAGATTGGTGTAAATGTAAAACATCCATGTAGTCATACTAGATGACAGATCTGTATAAATTTAAAACATAAGTGTAGTCATACTGGATGACAGATTGGTATAAATTTAAAACATCCATGTGGTCATACTGGATGACAGATTGGTATAAATTTAAAACATCGGTGTAATCATGCTCGATGACAGATTGGTACAAATTTAAAACATCCATGTGATCATACTGGATGATAGATTGGTATAAATTTAAAACATCCGTGTAGTCATACTGGATGACCGATTGGTATAAATTTAAAACATTCGTTTAGTCATAATGGATGACAGATTTGTATAAATTTAAAACATCTGTGTAGTCATACTAGGCGACAGATTTGTATAAATTTAAAACATCGGTTTAGTCATACTGGATGACAGATTGGTGTAAATTGAAAACATCACTGTAGCCATACTTAATGACAGATTGGCATACATTTAAAACATCCGCGTAGCAATACTGGAATGCAGATATGCATAAATTTTAAACATCCGTGTAGTTATAGTGGATTACAGATTGACATCAATTTAAAACATCCGAAAGGTCATAATGATAACATGATCCTCTTAAAATTATGTGCTAATTGTTCAAGCACTTTTTGAGAAGTTATAAATAGCAATTACGAACGGACTTGATATGATGAACGAACTCATGGGAGATTATTCTCTCTCTCTCTCTCTCTCTCTCTCTCTCTCTCTCTCTCTCTCTCTCTCTGTGCAGCTGTTTTTGCTACAGACGAATCAACGGTATACGCCAACGCAGGTTTACAGTAACGTTTTATTTCCCTGGCATTACTGTTAAAGTAACGGAGTGAAATGAGAGAGAGAGAGAGAGAGAGAGAGAGAGAGAGAGAGAGAGAGAGAGAAGTTGATGTCACAAAGGTTGCAGTGGTTGATTATCTTTTGAATGTTAGACATTTGTGGTTAGGATGTAACATTTCAGAACCATATAGTCTTAAACAACTGTTACCCCAGTGTTTACACCATTGTGTTCAACATCGTTACCTCAATGTTGACACAATCGGTTTCTTAAACAATAATCATCCCGGAGTAATTTCAGACATTTTGCAAATGATATCATATTAAAACAAACGTGCTCACGTATATCTCGACACTACCACAGAACAAAGAGTTCATTCCATTCAAATTAGTCGGGATAAACCTGTTATTTAAGTAACACAATATGATGTGAACATACTGAAGTCATCAAGTGAATTACAGTCAACATAATTGTGATGAACTCGTTATTTAACGAGTTCAGTTTGATGCGCTTACACTGAAACCATCAGTTTTATGTGATTCTGGCTCGTGTTATTTTGTCAGAGATATCACATCGCACTTGCTTGTCTGTGTTATGTATGACCAAAATGTTTTTTCTATAATTATAGTGTTTTTTTTATGTTTACAAACCCACATATTGTGAATTATAAGGAAGTGTGTCCTGATGTATTATTGTTATAAGTCACATCTAGTGCATTAAAAAGAACTGTCTTGATGTTGTATTATTGTTCCCAATGACAGTGTTGCTGTCCGCCTGACCTGTCACGGAACTAAAGTGCAACCTCCACTTCACAGCGCTGGCAGAGTACTCATGTGGACCTCCGGACCTGTCAAGGAACTAGTGCCCACCCTCCACTTCACAACCGTGGCAATGCACTTCTCTGGACTAAATGATCGACTCATATACCAAATGACAGAATGCAAAGTCGATTACACTATTATTTCTGTACTGGCCTGAGATCGACTCATATATCAAACGACAACGAAAAGTTTATTACTGTAAGAGGTCCATTTTTGAATTATGATACTCATTCCTAAAGCAAATAAATTGGATAAACACAGAGACATAAACGAAGAATGACAAATAGACTTAATTCAAACGATTTTTGAACAATATAATCATCACCTGGCTCATTACCTCCAGCATGTACATACCCAAAGTTTTGTAGGTGTTCTTTACCACCTACAACATACATCACCAACTTTTTTTAAGGCGTTCGTTACCTTCTACAAGTGCAACTCAGATCTTTGAAGGTGTTCATTACTTCCTACAAGTGCATCCCCAAATTTTTGAAGGTTTGTATTACCTCCTACAAGTACATGCCCAAATCTTTGAACGTGTTCATTGCCTTCTATAAGTACATCCTCAAATCTGTGAAGGTGTTCATCGCCTTCCACAAGTACATAACCAGATTGGTGATAGGTGATGCTCCTTACCTTCTACAAGTTCGGAATCAGAAAGCAGACTTTCATGATCGTTCGATTGTAAATGTAATAAACTGCTTAAACGACGAATTTATATAGCATCACGTATAAATAAACCAACCGTCACTTTAAAATCGCTACGTCAATCTTTTTTTCGATTGACTCTTTTGATATCACTAATTTGAGCCTCAAGAATGCGCATATCTTTCTTATCAACTGCATGACCAATTATTCAAATGATTTTTCTATCTGATTGATAGATGTAAAGATTCACATACAGAAAGATAAGGTAAGATAAGATAAAAGATAAGATAAGATAAGAGAAGACAAAATAAGATAAGATAAGATAATGATCAGTCCGTGTTCCTCTCACTCTAGAGAGCTACAGTAGCCCAGTTGGTAGAGCGTCAGACTTGTAACCCAAGTGTCATATGTTCGATACCTGTCAATGCCGGCCCAAGACGGCTGCTTTGACGTGTCCTTGTGGAAGGCACTTACCTCCCTTTTCCTTCGCTATGATATAGCGAATGTTATAATGAATGTGCCATTAAGACAGACATGCAAGCAAGCTCTTTCTCTCTCAGTCATCCTTGTATTGAATGTGCCGTTAAGAAAAAACATACAAGCACGCTCATTCTCTCTCAGTCAACATTGTATTGAACGTGCCGTTAAGAAAAACGTGCAAACTCGTTGTTTTTCTCGGAGCCAATTTTGTGCTGAAAGTGCTGTATGGAAACAAGCACACGCACACAAACAAACAAACAAACACACAAACGCACACAAACAAACGCACACACGCTTTCTCTCAGAAGAAAAGAATGAAGTAAATACCATTTCAAAAATTTTAAAATAAAAAAAAAATACATTTCCGTCAAATAATGAAGTAAATTATAAATTATTCATAACAATTCCTAATGGGCATTAAGGAATCATATAAAACAGAATATAGTATAGTAGTTAAGACATAACGTGAAATTGGTTAATTCATTTGTATAAATCAGATGTGATTTTTTTTTTTTTTTTTT
>JAECUM010021122.1:0-25129 GCA_016617855.1 Megalonaias nervosa
TTCACATAAATCCCTAAAAATCTAACCTTCATGAAGTTACACCATGTATTTCTTCTATGCTTCTGGGGAAAATGCTTTTGCTATAAACAAACCAACTAAACACTGCTGAGAATTTCAAAAGCACACAGCGACGAGCTAGGTTCTAAATAGGTCACCTTACCTGGCTGATTGATTTAATTGCAAGCAATTATTTCAATGACTTTTCGGGGATCTAATGACTTCTGTTGCAATATGTATTCCTATTTCATGTGGATTGTTCAAGCAAATGCGGGAAGATAATGTAGAGAAAATGGAATAACGGAAGATAAATAAGTACCCGGTAGTCACCTCAAAACTCCGAAATTTGCATACATGTGTTTCATTTTTTTTTTATCTGACCTCAGCAACCGGAGTACTTGTATCTATCTTTTTCTTACTCTCTAACTTTCAATCCAGTAGATACAAACTACCATGAGTTGAAATCCTCTTTCTTCTCTTTCTTCTTCCTGTTCCTAGTCCCAAAACTACCACCACCATAACAACAACTGCTACTACTTCTACTACCGCTGTTTTTACAGCTGAAATCAAATCATTACCACTATTAAAGTAATCTTGCCTTTTTTAACATGCCATGACAGGGTTGTCGAGCTGTGCCTTTAATAAAGGTGATAGTATTGGTAATATTTGTGACGACGATTATAATGAAGATGAATGTGTATGCATTTAGTTAGACTGACTACACTGAGTAGATAGTAGTGTCCCCCCCCCCACCTTATGAACACATGTAATATAAATGTGTGTTTATGCATTTCTGATAATCATACTAAGAACACTGGTACTTATATAATTCACATAAATCCTTCAAAATCTAACCTTTATCAAGTTACACTATATATTTCTTCTATGCTCCCTGGCTAAATGCTGTTGCTATAAACAAACCAACACTGCAGAGAATTTCATAAGCATACAACAATACCACTCTGGTGGCCCAGTGGTTAGAGCGTCCGCCTTGGATGCGGGAGGTCGCGGGTTCGAACTTCAAAAACTGGTACTAACAGCTGCCTCGCTGGACGCTCAGCGTTAAGAGGTTATTATTAGGACTGGCAGGTCTGGTGTCGGGACAATGTAACTTGGTGCAACATGATGCTACATGTCTGTGGCATGATGCCCCAGTGCTAGACAATGCTATAAAATACCACACTATAGACACCTTAGCGATGTGAATGAAACATTGTCAAAGCTTCGTAAAAATCCAAATCACAAACATACGCACGTATAAGCATACAGAGACGAGCAAGGTTCTAAATAGGTCACCTTATCTGGCTGATTTATTTAATTGCAAAGAATTCTTTCAGGGACTTTTTGGGGATGTAATGACTTCTGTTGCTATATGTATTCCTCTTTCCTGTGGATTGCTCAAGCAAATGCTGGAAAATAATGTAAAGAAAATGGAATAACGCGATAGAACGAATGAAGGCCCAGTTGTTATCTCAAAACTCCGAACACAGAAATTCAACTCACCTCTCAGCATATGATCAACCAATGCTATCACTTGCTACAGAGAAGTTCAACTCACCTCTCAGCAGATCATCAAACAATGCTATCACTTCCTAAAGAGAAATACACATCACCTCTCAGCAAATCATCATCCAATGCTACCACTTGCTACAGAGAAATTCAACTCACCACTCAGCAAATCATCAAACAATGCTATCACTTGCTACAGAGAAAATCAAATAACCACTCAGCAAATCGTCAGCCAATTCCGTCACTTCCTACAGAGAAATTCACCTCACCTCTCAGCATATCATCAGCCAATGCTATCACTTCTTCAGAGAAGATCAACTCACAACTCACCAAATCATGTACCAATACTATCACTTCCTACAGAGAAAATCAACTCACCACTCCTGAAATCATCAACCAATGCTATCACATGCTACAGAGAAATTAATCTCACCACTCAGCAAGTCATCAACCAATGCTATTAATTGCTACAGAGAAATTCAACTCACCTCGCAGCATGTCATCAGCCAATGTTATCACTTCCTACAGAGAAATTCAATTCACCTCTCAGCAAATAATCAATCAATTCTATCACTTGCTACAGAGAAATTCAACTCACCACCTCAGCAAATCATCAACCAACGCTATCATTTGCTACAGAGAAATTCATCTCACCACTCAGTAAATCGTCAAACAATGCTATCACTTGCTACAGAGAAATTCAACTCACCACTCAGGAAATCATCAACCAATGCTATCACTTGCTACAGAGAGATTCAACTCTCCACTCAGCAAATCATCAACCAATGCTCAGTTGCTACAGAGAAATTCAACTCACCTCTCAGCAAATCATCAACCAATGCTATCCCCTGCTACAAAGAAATTCAACTCAACTCTCGTCAAATCATTAATCAATGCATTCAATTGCTACAGAGAAATTCAACTCACCTCTCAGCATGTTATCAACCAATACTATCACTTGCTACATAGAAACTCAACTCACATCTCACCAAATCATCAACCAATGTTATCACTTGCTACAAAGAAATTCAACTCACCTCTCAGCAAATCATCAACCAATGCAATCAATTGCTACAGATAAATTCAACTCACCTCTCTACATATCATCAACCAATGCTATCCCTTGTTACAGAGAAATTCAACTCACCACTCAGCAAATCATCAACCAACGCTATCACTTGCTACAGAGACATTGAACGCGCCTTTCGGCAAATCATCAACCAATGCAATCACTCGCTAAAGAGAAATTCAACTCACCACTCAGCAAATCATCAAACAATACTATCACTTCCTACACAGAAATTCAACTCACCGCTCAGCAATTCATCACACAATTCTATCACTTGCTAGAGAGAAATTCAAGCTCTCAACTCAGCAAATCATCAACCAATGCAAATACCTCCTACAGAGAATTTCAACTCTCCACTCAACAAGTCATCAATCAATGCTATCAATTGCTACAGAGAAATTCAACTCAACACTCAGCAAATCATCCACCGATGCTATCTCTTGTTACAGAGAAATTGAACTAACCACTCAGCAGATCATCAACCAATGCTATCACAAGCTAGAGAGAAATTCAACTCACCACACGGCAAATCATCAACTAATGCTATCTCTTGTTACAGAGAATTTCAACTCACCACTCAGCAAATCATCAACCAATACTATCACTTGCTACAGGGAAATTCAACTCACCTCTCAGCAAATCATCAACCAATGCTATCACTTGCTACAGAGAATTTCATCTCACCACTCAGCACATCATCAACCAATGCTTCCACTTGCTACAGGGAAATTCAACTCACCTCTCAGCAAATTATCAACCATAGCTATCACATGCTACAGAGAAATTCAACTCACCTCTCAGCAAATCATCAACCAATGGTATCTATTGCTACAGAGAAATTCTACCCACGACTCAGCAAATCGTCAACCAATTCTATCACTTGCTACAGAGATACTCAAGTCACCACTCAGCAAATAATTCAACTCACCTCTCAGCAAATCATCAACCAATGGTATCTATTGCTACAGAGAAATTCTACCCACGACTCAGCAAATCGTCAACCAATTCTATCACTTGCTACAGAGATACTCAAGTCACCACTCAGCAAATAATTCAACTCACCTCTCAGCATATCATCAACCAATGCTATCAATTGCAACAGAGAAATTCATCTCACATCTCAGCAAAATCATCAGCCAATGCTATCACTTGCTACAAATAAGCTGAACTCGCCTCTCATCATATTATCAACCAATGCTATCACTTGCTACAGAGAAGATCAACTCACCACTCAGCAAGTCATCAACCAATGCCAACACTTGCTACAGAGAAATTCAACTCACCACTCAGCAAATCATCAAACAATGCTATCACTTGCTACAGAGAGATTCAAATCACCTCTCTGCAAAGCATCAACCATTGCTATTACTTACTAGAGAGAAATTCAACTCACCACTCAGCAAATCAACAACCAATGCTATTACTTGCTACAGAGAAATTCAACTCACTTCTCAGGAAATTATCAACCAATGCTATCCCTTGTTACGGAGAAATTCAGCTCACCTCTCAGCAAATTATCATCCAATGCTATCACTTCCTTCACAAAGATTCAACTCACCTCTCGACAAATCATCAACCAATGCTATCACTTGCTACAGAGATACTCAAGTCACCACTCAGCAAATAATTCAACTCACCTCTCAGCATATCATCAACCAATGCTGTCAATTGCAACAGAGAAATTCATCTCACATCTCAGCAAATCATCAGCCAATGCTATCACTTGCTACAAAGAAACTGAACTCGCCTCTCATCATATTATCAACCAATGCTATCGCTTGCTACAGAGAAGATCAACTCACCACTCAGCAAGTCATCAACCAATGCCAACACTTGCTACAGAGAAATTCAACTCACCACTCAGCAAATCATCAACCAATGCTATCACTTGCTACAGAGAGATACAACTCACCAGTCAGCAAATCGTCAACCAATGCTATCACTTGCTACGGAGACATTCAACTCACCACTCAGCAAATCGTCAACCAGTGCTATCACTTGCTACAGAGAGATTCAAATCACCTCTCAGCAAAGCATCAACCATTGCTATTACTTACTGGAGAGAAATTCAACTCACCACTCAGCAAATCAACAACCAATGCTATTACTTGCTACAGAGAAATTCAACTCACTTCTCAGGAAATTATCAACCAATGCTATCCCTTGTTACGGAGAAATTCAGCTCACCTCTCAGCAAATTATCATCCAATGCTATCACTTCCTACAAAAAGGTTCAACTCACCTCTCGACAAATCATCAACCAATGCTATCACTTGCTGCAGAGAAATTCAACTCACCTCTCAGCATAGCAACAACCAGTGCTATCACTTGCTACAGAGAAATTTAAGTCACCACTCAGCAAATCATTAACCAATACTATCACTTGTTACAGAGAAATTCAACTCACTACTCAGCAAATCATCAACCAATGCTATCACTTGCTACAGAGACAGTTAACTCACCACTCAGCAAATCGTCAACCAATGCTATCACTTGCTACGGAGACATTCAACTCACAACTCAGTAAATCGTCAAACAATGTTATCACTTGCTACAGAGAAATTCAACTCACCACTCAGCAAATCATCAACCAATGCTATCACTTGCTACAGAGAGATTCAAATCACCTCTCTGCAAAGCATCAACAATTGCTATTACTTACCAGAGAGAAATTCAACTCACCACTCAGCAAATTAACAACCAATGATATCACTTGCTACAGAGAAATTCAACTCATCTCTTATGAAATTATGAACCAATGCTATCACTTGTTACGGAGAAATTCAGCTCACCTCTCAGCAAATTATCATCCAATGCTGTCACTTGCTACAAAAGGATTCAACTCACCTCTCGGCAAATCATCAACCAATGCTATCACTTGCTACAGAGAAATTCAACTCACTACTCAGCAAATCATCAACCAATGCTATCACTTGCTACAGGGAAATTCAACTCACCACTCAGCAAATCACCAACCAGTGTTATCACTTGCTTCAGAGATATTCAACTCACCACTCAGCAAATCATCAACCAATGCTATCATTTGCTACAGAGAAAGTCAAATCACCTCTCAGGAAATCATCACCTAATGATATCATTTGCTGCAGAGAAATTCAAATCACCTCTCAGCAAGTCATCAACCAATGCTATCACTTGCTACAGAGAAATTCAACTCACCTCTCAGCAAATTAATGTAACTGTTTTTGTTAACGTTCCGTAACAGTGATGTCGACATGAACCTTTGCTAACGGTGGTAATACTGATAACGTGTTGAGATTATGGCAATAGTGATGATTATAGCAAAGACTACAATAATAAAGGTATACATCCAACTATTAGTTTGAAATCTGCATGAAAGTAATACCCAGGACTCGAGGCCTGACTGTTAGGTACTTTACTCAC
Organism: Megalonaias nervosa; assembly: GCA_016617855.1. Lineage (NCBI taxonomy): Eukaryota > Metazoa > Mollusca > Bivalvia > Unionida > Unionidae > Megalonaias > Megalonaias nervosa. The sequence goes on from JAECUM010021122.1 coordinate 5,978, forward strand.
ATTCATACATGTAAACATCAGACATTCCTATGCATGCATGATTGTTTTGTCAGTTGCAAAGTTGACATTAATCTTCACGAATTTGCATCGTATCGTGTCCGCATCCTTGCTGAATACACGGTATGTGTTGTGTTTTACAAATGGAACAACAGCCTACAACTAGATGTCGAGATGCAAACTGTAAGAAACGTAACAATTAGGGTAAATGTAACTGTATGTTGACGTCTTAGTTACGTCCTTTAGAGGTAACAAAGATCTTTTGCCTTTATGCATGGTCAATATAATGAAACACAGTTACTGATTAGGACGGAACTCATTTCAAAGGTATTGATTAAAAGTAATTTTTTGGTAGAGTCACAGTACTGTTCCGAATGAGTCAAAGTAACATTTTTAACTTACAGCTGAAGAAATAAAACTGCACTTCACCTCGATATTAACAATATTCAAAACCCCTACAATGGCCCCTCCAAAGTGTCTACGTGATTCACAATCATGGTATAAGAAAGTAAATATGGTATGGTATCATAGCTGGATATGTGGTGTCTTTAAATGTAGTCCTTATTCACTTAACCGATGTGCTTTGCTCCACTGGTTTCCTTAGCAACCGTATATAAAGTTCGAAATAATAAGGTATGATATTGCTAAGGGTCGTATAATAATTTTAACTAGTAAAATAATAAGGGTCATAAAATAACTGTAAGCAATATAATCATAAGGGTCGCACAATAACCAGTAAAAGACCAAGGGTCATACAATAACTCTAACCAGTAAAATACCAAGAGTCGTACAAAATGTAAACAGTAAAATACCAAGGGTCGGACAATGTCCTTAACCAGTAAAATACCAAGGGTCGTACAATAGCTTTAACTAATAAAACACTAAGGGTCGTACAATAGATTTAACCAGTAAAATACCAAGGGTCGTACAATGACTCTAACCAGCAAAATATAAAGGGTTGTACAATGGCTTTAACCAGTAAAATATTAAGGGTCGTACGATGGCTTTAACCAGTATTAAGGATTGTACAATAGCTGTAACTAGTAAAATACCAAGGGTAGTACAATAACTGTAACCATTAAAATGCCAAGGGTCGTGCAATAGCTTTAACCAGTAAAATACCAAGGGTCGTACAAAAGCTTTAACCAGTAAAATACTGTTACAAGCCAGGGGTATATGCTTGACCTAGCGGAGTCAAACCCTGGCGCGATTCCCGCTACAAGTCATAAGTTTACCCAAAATTTCCAAAGACTTCTATACAACTTCAGTTGTAAATTAGAAAGCCCGACGTGTCCATTCTATACATAAATTTTCTCTGATCAATGCCTGACCACAAATCTCCCAACTTGCCAGATATCTATCAACCGCACATCTGCATAGTTTCTCTTCCTCAACATTCCGTACCGTCAGCAGTTCACGCCGTAGAAACTCTACAACTATCCCATAACACCAGGAACTATCTTAACTAAGCCACCTTAGGCCAGTCACTCCATGGTTTCAAGGCTCATTACGCGACATAAACTGTATCTGTCAAGTCCCTTCTTGTTTATTTCTTGGTGAAATTTACCGGTTTCCTACCGTAAATACTGCCGCTGCAGTCACACCACCAACGTACACCACTAGATTTTAATAGGGGCTATGGACACTCATGCGGTTTTGACCTGAAATCACTACAAGTGTACCATGGGCCAGATACAACAGCGCCCTCCGTTGCCATGATAAGACATTAATCGATTGCATCTCACGTCATTCTAACAGCCAACTTCAACGGACATTCCGCTATATATTGTGATTTTCAGTTTGTGAACGTTTATACCAGTGTGATATAAAATGAAATCTAACATTTGTAAAGAGAAAATTTAGTGTTGGAAAGACACAATTAGGAACGTCAACCTGGGAAAGACACAATTAGGAATGTCAGCCTGCATAATATTAAAAACGCACATATAACTACTTATCTAAGTATTGTAACAAAATATTTAACAAATTCAGTAATAAATATTGGCAGTTGTAAAGATACAATTTAAACACTTGCATCGTGCACACACAGAAAATTCATTTAAAAAATAGTGGAAAGTAGAATATGCAGCACATACTAATAGAAAATGTGTGCTATTAATTAAAATATCTGCATAAAATTATGGCGGGAAACCCCACCCCATCCATACTGATATCTGATATCACAGCGAGACACTTAATATAAAATGAATAGAACAGTCCCATACAAATATGACAAATTTAGGGATGAGACAATAAAACCGCCTGATAAAATGAAATTCCAAGCTTAATTATCCGCCGTTTTTTAAAATAAGAATAATGATACTTTTAGATGTTTCAAGTCAAGGAAACGATTTAGTTAAACACCTACGTAAGAAGTCGGATTGGTGCACGTATTTATTTATATATTTATTTATTTATGTTGTCAATCTTAATTTTCTGAAGGAAACAGGTTACTCTAGATGCATCAAATTGGTTATTTACAAAATAACGATAGACCAAATAATGTACGAAGAAATAATGTTGTTGTTATAGGCTTAACGCCAGTTCTCAGACCTGGATAGGCTATACATGACGGCCAGTATAACTGGAGGAAGAATCCTGAAAAACTTCGGTAAGAACCACCAACCTGCGTGAACTTAACAAGCTTCTCAAATAACACAGTGGCCGAGGCTGAGGCTCGAACCCACGCCGCCAGAGGTGAGATGGCAGTGACCGGTAAAGGCCAGATCATTAGAAACCACTCAGAAACCCGAGGCAGATTTATCACGTGTTTTGTTTCTTTTTTACTCTTATCTAGGAAATCATTTTCAACGACTCGAATAAAGCTGTAATTCTAATGTACGACACATTTCATGCGTATGAATGTAATTCTAATGTACGACACATTTCATGGGCATGATGTGATTCTAATGTACGACACATTTCATGGGTATGAATGTGATTCTAATATACGACACCTTGCATGGGTATGAATGTAATTCTAATGTAAGATACATTTATGGGTATGAATGTGATGCGAGTTTTACTGAATAATATCTACTATTGCTAGCGACTTGACGCAACCGAAAATGTACAACGGTTGACCTTCATTATTCCTGTAAGAAGAAAAGAAAAGGTGCCTGATTAAGCTTTGATTTTATTAGGTGGTTGTATTATTTTTCAGCCCTATATGTCATAATTGTAATAATCGGCATCTCCATTTTTTCATACGGTAGCCTAAGTGGTTAGAGACTTGTACAAAATATACCAGCAGCTGCCTCGCTTGGAGCTCAGCATTAAGAGGTTAGTAATAGACTGGTCGGCCTGGTGTCAGGATAATGTGACTGGGTGGGACATCATGCTACATATGCTACATGTCTGTGGCATGATGTCGCAGTACTAGACATAACTATAAACTGCCACACTGCAGACTTAGTAGCGATATGACTCAGATTGTTAAAGCTACGTTAAAAATCCAAACCACACACACACACACATATTCTTCCATATCAGGGTACAGCGATTTGAAACTAGTAAGAACGCGCACAACTACGTCCTTTACTATATTACTCCTTGTTGTCCCAAAATATTTAATCGTTCAAAGATATTGGTATTTATACAAATGTGTGCACGAGAGTGCTTGGTAGAGTCACTATCATCCTCCACTCAAGTCATTACCTAAACAATTGATTGTTTATTGATCTGTGTCAAGTCTGAGTTCAACTATGCTATTCACCTATAAAGTCTGAACCAGTGCCGGATTAAGCTAGTGCGGGGCCTGTAGCATATTTCAGTAATAGTATTATTTACATGTAGGTAATTGATAGCTTGAAAGCATTTAGGCCTAGCGCGGGGTCCTGGAAAGTGCTGTGCCCGTATCATACACTACTTTTGTTACTAGGATAATCCGGCACTAGTCTGAACTCAAACATGCTATGCTTGTGTATCACGTTAACACAACCATGTTATGCATTTTTGTCAATACTGGATAATAAATACCTTCCAATACAATATCATTCCAATAACATTTTATACATTGATTAGATATGAATTTCTGTATTTGTAAACACGGGGAATATGGGCGTGCATCTCTATAATTGGACTGATACTTTAACGATACTGACTAGGGAGTAATCCCCTCTTCCCCACCCATCAGTGTGAAGACAGGTAACATGAATACTTATCAATGTAGCTAGACTGATACCTGCACCATATGTATTGACTAGGTTGTAGTCCGCCACCCCTCAATGTCAACACAGGTATCCTGAATATGTATTTATGTAGTTTTATAATCATATAAAGAAGACTGATACTTACAGTATTTATATAAATTCCTCAAAATGTAACCTTCCTGAATTTAACACCAGGTACAAATAAGGATTACCTTCCCTGGGCTAAATCCTGTTCTGTCTTGTGTGTCCCGTGCTTCCCCGGCAAAGCTCGTTGCTATAAACAAACCAACCAATCAGTGTAAAGAATTTCTGAAGCGTATAATAACGAGCTTGGTTATGAATAGGTTACCTTACCTGTCTGATTGCGTTCATGCAAACAAATTACTTCAAATCCGTTCAGTTGTTGTTGTTGTTATGGGGTTGAACGCCATTTTTCAGCACAAGACAGGCTATAAATGGCGGCCAATATAACTGGTGAAGGCAGTTATTTTACTGTTAGACTGTTGAGGCTCATGCCATACAGATGGGCACAGTTTCCCCATGTAAGACACGTAGGATCATTCAAACACAAGACGAGACTACGACATACGGTTTCATGCAGGAAAGCAATTAGAAATTTGGTGTGTGTGTGTGTGTTATTCATTTTTTTAAAAAAAAAAACACTGTGGAATAGGTTATTATTATTATTATTATTATTATTATTGTACCGCTCCGGTGGCCTAATGGTTAGAGCGTCCGCCTCGGATGCAGGAGGCCGCGGGTTCGAACCCCGTCTAAGACATACTAAAGACTTATAAAAATGGTACTAAAGCTGCCTCGCTAGGAGCTCATCGTTAAGAGATTAGTGTTAGGAGTGGTGGGCCTGGTGTCAGAGTAATGTGACTGGATTGTAGATAATGTTACATGTCTGCGGCATGATGCCCTAGTGTTAGACATCACTATAAACTGCCACAATGCAGACATCGTAGCGATATGACTGTACAATTGTTAGAGCTACGTTAAAAATCCAATCACACACATACACATACATTATTATTACTAGTAATGCTCATATTTGTTTATCAACATTATAAGTACATGTACATGATGGGATATTATTCAGACTTTCCAGCGCCGATCTCAAACTTTCAAGTCAGTACTGTATAAAGACCATTCACCCAGTAGTGATAACTTGGTTGTGATTTTTAGCGATCGATGTCAAGAACGGCAACTCGTCCGAAACATATATTGTTAAAGGGGTCCATTCCAAATATATATATATATATATATATATATATATATATATATATATATATCAAAGAAAAAATGAAGAGTTTAATACCGTTCGATTATCATTCTGGAGGGAAATCGGACATAAAGAGTGCAACACTTCATAATATTAGGTCATCATGATGGAGAGAAATCAGAACGAATGAAGAGTTTCATATTTTTAGAGTATTACTCTGGAGGAAACTTAGAATGAATGCAAAGTTTACTACCGTCCAATTATCATTCTGGAGAGAAATCAGAATCAATACGAAGTTTCCTATCGTCCCAGAATCAATACGAAGTTTCCTATCGTCCAATTATCATTCTGGAGGAAACTCAGAAAGAATACAATGTTTCATATCGACCAATTATCATTATGGAGAGAAATCAGAAAGTTTGAATGAGTTTCATATCGTCCAATTATCGTTCTGGAGAGAAATCAGAAAGAGTGAATGAGCTTCATATCGTTTTGTCAACACAGTTAGAAGAATGGAAAACGATTACAATCTAAGGAGGTTACTTTCATCTACTATTGTACCTTTATTTTCAGATTACACAGTTTTGTATTTCAAGAATGGACTAAGCCACAAAACTTGTGTTTGAAGAGTTCATTAAGCTAACTATACCTGTATAATTTATGTTGAGTTAACCAAGGACTACCTAATTAGTTTAGGTTCGTTGTCAGACAGACTGTACTATATTATCTTTGATTCTTCAGTACAAGAATTGGATTTATATGGATAGATCACACATATTCAAATTGTTATTTGCTAATGTTATTTTAATGTGTATGTGTGAAATTAAGCAAATTGGCTGCATACTTTGATTACAAGAGAAAGAAAACTTAGTTGCTGACACTAAAATCATTTATTTGGCTTATCACGTTGATTTGTTAATATGGGACAACTACATCTCATGGCTGTAACATTAAAATCGCACACATACACACGCATAAACATACAGAGACGAGCTAGGTTCTAAATAGGTCACCTTACCTGGCTGATTTATTTAATTGCAAACAATTATTTCAGGAACTTTTGGGGGTCTAATGACTTTTGCTGCAATATATATTCCTCTTTCATGTGGATTGCTCAAGCAAATGCTGGAAAATAATGTAACGAAAATGGAATAACGCGATAGAACGAATGAAGGCCTAGTTGTTGTTGTTGTTGTTGTTGTTGTGGGGCTTAACGCCATTTTTCAGCACACGATAGGCTATACATGGCGGCCGGTATTAATGGTGGAGGAAGAAACCGGGAAATCCGCAGAAAGAACCACCGACCCACGAGAAGCTACTGGCAAGCTTTCTCACATATCCACATTCGCCGAATCTTAGACTCGAACCAACGCAGACAGAGGTGAGATGGCAGTGATCCGTAACGGACAGCGCTTTAGACCACTCGGCCACTCGGGGCCCCGAAGGCCTAGTTGTTATCTCAAAACTCCGAAGTTAGCATACATGTCTTTCATTTTTTATTTGAATTCAGCAACCCGAGTACTCGTATCTATCTTTTCTTTCTCTCTATTTTTCATTCTAATATAAACTACTTCAATGAGCTGATATCGCCCTTCCTTCACCTTTTTCTCTTCCTTTTCGTCCTCCTCCCAAAACCACCACCACCATAACAACAACAGCTGTTGCTACTACTCCCGCTATTGCTACAGAGAAATTCAACTCACCTCTCAATATATCATCAACCAATACTATCACCACTATTAATGTAACTGTGTTTTGGTTAACGTGCCGTAACAGTGTTGTCGACTTGAACCTTTACTAACGTTGGTAATACTGGCAATGTGTTGAGATTATGATAATAGTAATGATTATAGCAAAGAGTACAATAATAAAGGTATACATCCAACTATTAGTTTGAAATCTGCATGAAAGTAATACCCAGGACTCAAGGCCTGACTGTTAGGTACTTTACTCACATTCATACGTGTAAACATCAGACATTCCTATGCATGCATGATTGTTTTGTCATTTGCAAAGTTGACATTAATCTTCACGAATTTGCATCGTATCGTGTCCGCATTCTTGCTGAATACACAGTATATGTTGTGTTCTACAAATAGAACAACAGCCTACAACTAGATGTCGAGATGCAAACTGTAAGAAACGTAACAATTAGGGTAAATGTAACTGTATGTTGACGTCTTAGTTACGTCCTTTAGAGGTAACAAAGATCTTTTGCCTTTATGCATGGTCAATATAATGAAACACAGTTACTGATTAGGACGGAACTCATTTCAAAGGTATTGATTAAAAGTAATTTTTTGGTAGAGTCACAGTACTGTTCCGAATGAGTCAAAGTAACATTTTTAACTTACAGCTGAAGAAATAAAACTGCACTTCACCTCGATATTAACAATATTCAAAACCCCTACAATGGCCCCTCCAAAGTGTCTACGTGATTCAAAATCATGGTGACGTTGGATAACAACACATAGTTCGTGAAATATCCGAACAGCACAATGGATCAATAACATTCTCGTCACCCTTATGGATTGAAAAGAACTGAGAACGTTTGGTGGCTAATTGTCGTCCAAAGAGTTAGACATACCTTGATCATAATGTAATAAAGAACCTTTGATTCAGCTTGTTCATTCAATGCAATATCGCGTTGCATCGGTGAGCTATTTCGCTAACGGTTCCATTGTTTCTTTATATAGATAAGGTGTCACATATCTTCAGATTTGTTCCTGCCAAGTGCAGGTTTGGTTTGTGTATTTCATAGTATCTTGGTTAGCTATATTAGCTCAGGATCCAAACAATGTATTTAATAGTGTACCTCAGTAAATTTTTTTGTATGTACTGATTCATTTGCTACACATATACTTCATACCGATATACCTAACTCACTGTAGCTGAAGAGTACAAGTCACTACTAAAACAAGCGGGAAACGTGCCAAAAAGGGATCCGCATTTCGTATAAGAAAGTAAATATGGTATGGTATCATAGCTGGATATGTGGTGTCTTTAAATGTAGTCCTTATTCACTTAACCGATGTGCTTTGCTCCACTGGTTTCCTTAGCAACCGTATATAAAGTTCGAAATAATAAGGTGTGATGCTGCTAAGGGTCGTATAATAATTTTAACTATTAAAATAATAAGAGACGTAAAATTACTGTAAGCAATAGAATCATAAGGGTCGCACAATAACCAGTAAAAGACTAAGGGTCTTAGAATAACTATAGCCAGTAAAAGACTAAGGGTCATACAATAACTCTAACCAGTAAAATACCAAGAGACGTACAAACTGTAAACAGTAAAATACCAAGGGTCGTACAATGTCCTTAACCAGTAAAATACCAAGGGTCGTACAATAGCTTTAACCAATAAAATACTAAGCGTCGTACAATAGATTTAACCAGTAAAATACCAAGGGTCGTACAATAACTGTAACCAGTAAAATATAAAGGGTCGTACAATAACTGTAACCATTAAAATGCCAAAAGTCGTATAATAGCTTTAATCAGTAAAATACCAGGGTCGTACAATAGCTTTAACCAGTAAAATACTGTTACAAGCCAGGGGTATTTGCTTGACCTAGCGGAGTCAAACCCTGGCGCGATTCCCGCTACAAGTCATAAGTTTACCCAAAATTTCCAAAGACTTCTATACAACTTCAGTTGTAAATTAGAAAGCCCGACGTGTCCATTCTATACATAATTTTCTCTGATCAATGCAAGACCATATATCTCCCAACTTGCCAAATATCTATCAACCGCACATCTGCATAGTTTCTCTTCCTCAACTTTCCGTACCGTCAGCAGTTCACGCCGTAGAAACTCAACAACTATCCCATAACACCGGGAACTAATTTAACTAAGCCACCTTAGGCCAGTCAATCCATGGTTTCAAGGCTCATTACGCGACATAAACTGTATCTGTCAAGTCCCTTCTTGTTTATTTCTTGGTGAAATTTACCGGTTACCTACCGTAAATACTATCGCTGCAGTCACACCACCAACGTACACCACTAGATTTTAATAGGGGCTATGGACACTCATGCGGTTTTGACCTGAATTCATTACAAGTGTACCATGGCATCATGGAAACTCACTAACACTTTACTCCGTGACTTTTGCTCCTAGTAAATGGCTAATTATTTCGGATTAAGGAATATTTCCATTGCACCGAATTCCAATAATCAAACAAGTAATCACACAAATCTAAGAATTCCTTAAACGGGGCGCTATAATCAAATGGGTATGCTCCAAATTTATTACAATACTAAGGGTCGAACAATAGCTTTAAACAGTAAACACTAAGCGTCGTATAGGCCTAATAACTGTAACTAGTAAACTACTAAAAGTCGTACAATAGCTTTCACCAGTAAAATACTAAGGATCGTACAATAACCTTCACCAGGAAATTTTTTTTTTTTTTTTTTTTTTTTTTTTTTTTTTTTTTTTATGGACAACCCTGGTGTTGTGAAACAATTTTTACCGACAAAGACAGTTTCATGAAACGTAATCTATATTGATTCTTACATTTTTTTTTAAAATGTCTTGTTATATATAAAACTTATATAAATTCTCTGCGACTGTCTTACAGTATTTCTAAATAAGAACCAATATTTTTTTCTAAAGGTGTGAACAAAAATAGCAAAAACCAAAACACAAGCTGTGCTGGTGTTCATTTATTCTCATAAACGATTCAACATCCTTGTGCCATAAATATTTTCCAAACGTTTAAAAAAAAGAAAAACACAACTTCCTGCTCTCTTGCGGAGTTAACCACGTAATCAGTCACACAGGAATTCAAATATTTTGGTTTCAGATGGATGATTTAGAGAATGAATTTAGTACATCAAGTTATTTGGCTGTATTGCAAAATGGATGATTTAGAGTGTGTATATCAAAATATTTGTCTGTCTTGCAAGGCTGGATGATTTAGAGCAGTGGTTCCTAAACTTTCTCGGGCCACCACCCCCTTAGTTATCCTCAGTGCCCCCTACCTTACCCCGTAAAAAGAATTATTCAGCATTAACACCCCCTGGGTATACCACCACCCAGGGGGTGGTACTGCCCACATTGGGAACCACTGATTTAGAGTATGTAAGAGTACATGAAGTTCTGGTATAACGGTACCAATTGTACAACCCCAGGTGGGCGGAGCTTAAGGTGTAGGGAACATTGCATTCAGAAATAAACCACAAAACTAGCTGTGATTGGTGCATTATGTAAGAGTTGTACTTTCTGTTAGGCTTAAAAAAAAAGTTGAGCCTCTTGGCAACGTGTGAGATTATCTTAATTCATAACTATATCACATTTTGTATTTTTTATGATTTTTTTAAGCTGTGGTACACATGACTGAAAATGTGTCTGGTGTAACTAGATAACTCTTACCCCTGTCTAGTTCCAGCAGAGTTATCTCTTAAATGCAATGGAGTACCTGGTTCTGTCCTTGTCAAATTGACAATCTAACATTGTTCTCTGTGACAGTGGGTGACATGCTTGCTGAAGTAGTTGTTGTTGTTGTTGTTATAGGGTTTAACGCCATTTTTCAGCACTAGATAGGCTATACATGGCGGCCAGTATTAATGGTGGAGGAAGAACCCTGGAAAACCCCTGGAAGAACCACCGACCCACGAGAAGCTACTGGCAGGCTTTCTCACGTACCCACGTTAGCCGAGTCTGGACTCGAACTCACGCAGACAGAGGTGAGATGGCAGTGATCCGTAACGATCAGCGCTTTAGACCACTCGGCCACTCGGGGCCCCTTGCTGAAGTAGGATGGAAAGTATATTTATTTCACAAAACATTAGCATTGAGTTCTAAGGAAAAACAATTGGTACCGTGATACCTAAAGGGAAGAACAGCCTCCCAGTGTATCCATAGAAACACATACATGTGGGCGGCATTTATGAACTGTACTAGTTTGATGTAGGAAAACAAATGGATGCTGAACATTTCTAGTCAAATAGTGACAGTCTTTTAAGAATAAAATGTATGAAATCTTCCTAAAATAGCACAAGTTGACATTGGATGGTGGCTTTTGATAACTATAGCTATGACAGACATAGACTTGTATTGCCTCAAGGCTTTATGTATGTGTAGTCAGCTCTCAGATTGGCATATATGCAACAAAACAAGTTATGTAAACATAATATAGTTGATTTTGGCCAAATATTGACTATTTTACCTGCAAAACATGATAAATCATGTACAAAGAAACAACTATCTTGGTTTTGTAAGGGATGCCATAAACCAAGATAGAGAACACTCTTGGTTCACTTGTAAATAGATCACTTGTATCATATAGGATATTCTGGTGTGAGTAATTTTAGGTAATTTATTCAAGATATTGTATTCCTTCCCACTTTGATTTTAACTGTCCTGCTCTAATTGTCCATTTTTGTACACTTTTTCCTGCCTTGAAATGGTTCATGCAGTTTATTTAGATAAGTTCTCTGGGATTCCCTTTGTTGAAGTAGCAGGGAATACCAACAGACAAGAACAGTTTCTTTAAGTCAGCATTTCCTATTGACACTTGTATAAGCCCAATTATAACCTACTATTGACTTTCAATTAAATCTATTTATTTCTGTCCAACTATTCTTGTGGAATTTCCATATTAGGTCAAACATTGAGTGATCACCATATTAGTCACATATTGCCCATTCCTTCCATTTAAGTCCACACTTTTCTTCAAACTTTGCATCCCATCGCAAAAATTCAAATTGGCATGGGATCATATCTGCATGTTTATGGAAGTCTGCACTCCACATGACGGCATTGTAGAGAACATGAACTGTTTGAAATACAAAGGCTGTCTCATCTCAGTAAACAAAATTACATCACTCTTGAGGTCTCCACTACAAACAAAAGCTTGGATTTGAGGTTCTCACTTATCAATAATGTATTTTTGGATAATTTAATTGCATTGAAGTTAATACATGTGTTCATGAACTCATTTATATTGCATGGATAATATATTGGAGGAAAAAAAAATACCACACCTTATGTGTATCATTCAGTTATCTCCCTTACACCAGATATAACATTTCAAAAAATGAAACTCACATTTTCAGTGATTAGTTATGAAAATAAGGAGACGATTTGTGAAGTATTATATTAGCCCTCAATCTTGATGCAAATGTAAGTAGAAGCAATTTAATAATTTCTCACAGGAATGTTTACAAGTTTAAAAACTGATAAAGTATGTTTTGTTTGGTTTAGGTATTTTTCTGCTTAACTGAAAGAACATTATTGTTAATTTCTTATGCAAAAGAAATATAAACTATATGCATCTATGTTATCTAAATTATTCACCCTTTTATATTAGATGGGAATGAACACCACTTTACCTGAAATTTTTGTGCCTGTAAAGGATGTTATAGCACAGGTGCCTTCGGACTGTCCTTGGACCTATGGGGCACTGCCTCCATATATTTGTCCAAGGTAAGGTCATCAAACTTTCACTTCTCATTTTTCTCATTGCTGCTTTTGTCTCCTTTAATTCTTTTATCATAAGCTACATCTCCCTTCTAGATACACACCTTCCTCCTGTTTTTAACTCCATTTGACTCACTATACTTATTGTTTATCTTTGGCATTTTTCTGTCATTTATTTCCCAAATTTCACCCCCAAACCCAATATAACTACTTAGAAGCTGTGATCTACTATATTTGGTGACAGATTGGCTTATTGCATCAATTTTATTCACTACACAAAGGAGGGAAGCTTTCTATTTGTATTACAAAGAGGATGGGTAGGTTGATCTTTGTGTGAGGACTGGGGGTTAGTGACCTCATGTATCTGCAGACAGTGTAAAGTGTTGAAAGCTTGTACTTTATAACAATATTGGGTCATTTCCATCTGTCTCTGATGTTAAGTTCTGCATCTACCAAACAAATATAAAGTCCATTGTTTTAGGTGAATTGTACTTTTTGAAGTACAAGAGGTACATACTGTTTGGTACATTGACCTTTGACCTAGTTCTTACATAATATGATATGATGTGATTTATCCCATATCACCCATGTGAATTCAATAAGTGCTGATGTGAATAAAATACAAGTCCTAGTTAAAACAAGTTATTTTATTCCCAAAATGTAGTTTGGAAGTAAAGCACAAATATGAAAACAGCAGCTGAAATACTTCAAAGACCATTACATACACGTTTAATATAAGACACAGCTTGGTATCTCATAAAATTGTTTTTGACAAGCGAGACTAAGTACACTTGTTACTTGTACAGTCCCAAGCTATATCACAGATTATTGAAAAAATTAAGTTTGGCTTTAGATATAACGGTACCAATTGTACAACCCCAGGTGGGCGGAGCTTAAGGTGTAGGGAACATTGCATTCAGAAATAAACCACAAAACTAGCTGTGATTGGTGCATTATGTAAGAGTTGTACTTTCTTTTAGGCTTTAAAAAAAAAGTTGAGCCTCTTGGCAACATGTGAGATTATCTTAATTCATAACTATTTGTATTTTTTACGATATTTTTAAGCTGTGTTACACATGACTGAAAATGTGTCTGATGTAACTAGATAACTCTTACCCCTGTCTAGTTCCAGCAGAGTTATCTCTCTTAAATGCAATGGAGTACCTGGTTCTGTCCATGTCAAATTGACAATCTAACATTGTTCTCTGTGACAGTGGGAGACATGCATGCTGAGGTAGGATAGAAAGTATATTTATTTCACAAAACATTAGCATTAAGGTCTAAGGAAAAACAATTGGTACCGTGATACCGTCTATGGCTGTCTTTCACGGCTGGCAAAATCGTACGGTCTGACCAAACAATGCATCGGATGCCTTTGATCTTTATTGTTGTAATAGTGACCATTTGTGTCTTCAAGGGCTGATTTTTCTAATTTCTGTCCCGATATCATATCAGTATACAAAGGTCACAATATGTAAACATGAGACAGACAGACAGACAGACAGACAGACAGACAGACAGGGATGGGGAGGTCTCAATAGATAAGTACCTTTATTACCTGACGGTTTGGGGAGTGTTAAACGTTTTAAAATGTTATTTTTTAACTCACCTGATAACTAATTTGCGATATGATTGTCAATTTAAAACAATGGCGTTAAGACAACAACACCGAATCATAAATTCGAAGGGCCAGATACAACAGCGCCCTCCGTTGCCATGATAAGACATTAATCGATTGCATCTCACGTCATGCTAACAGCCAACTTCAACTGACATTGCGCTATATATTGTGATTTTCAGTTTGTGAACGTTTTAACCAGTGTGGTATAAAATAAAATCTAACATTTGCAAAGAGAAAATTTAATGTTGGAAAGACACAATTAGGAACGTCAACCTGGGAAAGACACAGTTAGGAATGCCAACCTGCATAATATTAAAAACGCACATATAACTACTTATTAAATTAAAGTATTGTAACAAAATATTTAACAAAGTCAGTAATAAATATTGGCAGTTGTAAAGATACAATTTAAACACTTGCATCGTGCACACACAGAAAATTCATTTAAAAAACAGTGGAAAGTAGAATATGCAGCACATACTAATAGAAAATGTGTGCTATTAATTCAAATACCTGCATAAAATTATGGCGGGAAACCCCACCCTCTCCATACTGATATTTGATATCACAGCCAGACACTTAATATAAAATGGATAGAACAATCCCATACAAATATAACAAATTTAGGGACGAGACAATAAAACCGCCTGATAAAATGAAATTGCAAGCTTAATTATCCACCGTTTTTTAAAATAGGAATAATGATACTTTCAGATGTTTTAAGTCAAGGAAACGATTTAGTTAAACACCTACGTAAGAAGTCGGATTGATGGACGTATTTATTATATATTTATTTATTTATGTTGTCAATCTTAATTTTCTAAAAGAAACAGGTTACTCTAGATGCATCAAATTGGTTATTTACAAAATAACGATAGACCAAATAATGTACGAAGAAATAATGATGTTGTTATAGGCTTAACGCCAGTTCTCAGACCTGGATAGGCTATACATGGCGGCCAGTATAACTGGAGGAAGAATCCTGAAAAACTTCGGTAAGAACCACCGACCTGCGTGAACTTAACAAGCTTTCTCAAATAACCACAGTGGCCGAGGCTGAGGCTCGAACCCACGCCGCCAGAGGTGAGATGGCAGTGACCGGCAAAGGCCAGATCATTAGAAACCACTCAGAAACCCGAGGCAGATTTATTACGTGTTTTGTTTCTTTTTTACTCTTATCTAGGAAATAATTTTCAACGACTCGAATAAAACTGTAATTCTACTGTACGACACATTTCATGGGTATGAATGTAATTCTAATGTACGGCATATTTCATGTGTATGAATGTGATTCTAATGTATGACACATGTCATGGGTATGAATGTAATTCTAATGTAAGATACATTTATGGGTATGAATGTGATGCGAGTTTTACTGAATAATGTCTACGATTGCTAGCGACTCGACGCAACCGAAAATGAACAACGGTTGACTTTCATTATTCCTGTTAGAAGAAAAGAAAAGGTGCCTGATTAAGCTTTGATTTATTGGGTGGTTGTATTATTTTTCAGCCCTATATCTGTCATAATTGTAATGTTATGAAAAGTTGTTATCATAACCTTCTTCTCATTCCCTGCTATTAGAAGGAAATACTAGTATCTTTAAGAGATGCCTTGGCCCATGATTAGAGAGAAAGAGAAAAGAAAGTTCGGGCTCTCTTAAAGATAAAGGTGCCACTCATAATGGTGTAGATACGGCTACATTCCTTTGGGGAAGCTTGGCTATGCAAGAGGTACGGAAATCGGCTGTAAGAAAATAGACAAAACCTTTCTGATTCTGGGATGAACGAACGGATGATACAGGCAGCCCAGCGCTATTTATACTGCTTTAAGGATGTCCCTGGCCAATTTTGGTAAAACGCTAGTGCCTATGTGTATCGTCCCAAACCAGAAGGATGCTCCAGTCTATCCTAATGGAAGCGAGTGTGTTCGGTACATCATAATCCACCTCATCAGCACTTTATTCTTCTCAGGAAAACGGTTGAACCATAGCTTACTCAGTCAGAAAAGAATGTTAAGAATTTTGCCACGAAGTACTGTTTTGTGACTTACCATACAATGCATAATACGGAAGGGGGAGGGGATTTGCACTTGCTTGTAAGGGTGCAATAGTATATAGTTGTATTAGGAAATAAATAAAGTTAATCTCAATATATTATAGTGGAAATTACTTCCAATATAATTTAACGAAAAATTAATCCAATGAAAAATTAGTTTAATACAATTTAGAGAAAATTTCAATGTTATTATTTTTACTCAAAAGTTCTGTCCTAATAGTGATGATCGACATCTCCATATTTTCATACGGTAGCCTAAGTGGATAGAGACTTGTACAAAATGGTACTAGCAGCTGCCTCGCTTGGAGCTCAGCATTAAGAGGTTAGTGTTAGACTGGTCGGCCTGGTGTCAGGATAATGTGACTGGGTGGGACATCATGCTACATATGCTACATGTCTGTGGCATGATGTCGCAGTACTAGACATTACTATAAACTGTCACACTGTAGACTTCGTAGCGATATGACTCATAGTGTTAAAGCTACATTAAAAATCCAAAACACACACACACACACACACACACACACACACACACACACACACACCTACACACAGTCTTCCATATCAGGGTACAGCGATTTTGAAACTAGTAAGAACGCGCACAACTACATCCTTTACTACATTACTCCTTGTTGTCCCTAAGTATCTAATCGTTCAAGGTATTGATATTTATACAAATGTGTGCACGAGAGTGCTTGGTAGAGTCACTATCATCCTCCACTCAAGTCATTACCTAAACAATTGATTGTTTATTGATCTGTGTCAAGTCTGAGCTCAACTATGCTATTCACCTATATCAAGTCTGAACCAGCGCCGGATTAAGCTAGTGCGGAGCCTGTAGCATATTTCTGTAATAGTATTATTTACATGTAGGTAATTGATAGCTTGAAAGCATTTATGCCTAGCGTGGGGCCCTGGAAAGTACGGGGCCCGTAGCATATACTACGTTTGCTACTAGGATAATCCGGCACTGGTCTGAACTCAAACATGCTATGCTTGTGTATCACGTTAACACAACCATGTTATGCATTTTTGTCAATACTGGATAATAAATACCTTCCAATACAATATCATTCTAATAACATTTTATACATTG
Organism: Megalonaias nervosa; assembly: GCA_016617855.1. Lineage (NCBI taxonomy): Eukaryota > Metazoa > Mollusca > Bivalvia > Unionida > Unionidae > Megalonaias > Megalonaias nervosa. Next base: position 23,553 of record JAECUM010021122.1, read on the forward strand.
ATAAGATATGAATTTCTGTATTTGTAAACACGGGGAATATGGGCGTGCATCTCTATAATTGGACTCGTACCTGAACAATATATTGACTAGGGAATAATGCCCTCTTCCCCACCCTTCAATGTGAACACAGGTAACATCAATACGTATCACTGTAGCTAGACTGATACCTGCACCATATGTATTGACTAGGTTGTAGTCCCCCACCCCTCAATGTCAACACAGGTAACCTGAATATGTATTTATGTAGTTTTATAATCATATAATGAAGACAGATACTTACAGTATTTATATAAATCCATTAAAATGTAACCTTCCTGAATTAAACACCAGGTACAAATAAGGATTACCATCGCTGGGCTAAATCCTGTTCTGCCTTGCGTGTCCTGTCCTTCCCCGGCAAAGCTCGTTGCTATAAACAAACCAACCAATCAGTGTAAAGAATTTCTGAAGCGTATAATAACGAGCTTGGTTATGAATAGGTTACCTTACCTGTCTGATTGCGTTCATGCAAACAAATTACTTCAAGGCCATTCAGTTGTTGTTGTTGTTATGGGGTTGAACGCCATTTTTCAGCACAAGATAGGCTATGAATGGCGGCCAATATAACTAGTAAAGACAGTTAGTTTACTGTTAGACTGTTGAGGCTCATGCCATACAGATGGGTTACAGTTTCCCCATGTAAGACACGTAGGATCATTCAAAGACAAGAAGAGACTACGACATACGGTTTCATGCAGGAAAGCAATTAGAAATTTGGTGTGTGTGTTATTCATTTTCTTTTAAAAATAAACACTGTGGAATCGGTTATTATTATTATTGTTGTTATTATTATTATTAGTAGTAGTATTAGTATTAGTATTATTTGACCGCTCCGGCGTCCTAATGGTTAGAGCTTCCGCCTCGGATGCAGGAGGCCGCGGGTTCGATCCCCGGCTGAGTCATACTAAAGGCTTATAAAAAGGTACTAGAGTTGCCTCGCTAGGAGCTCATCATTATGAGATTAGTGTTAGGACTGGTCAGCCTGGTGTCAGAATAATGTGACTGGATTGTAGATAATGTTACATGTCTGCGGCATGATGCCCTAGTGTTAGACATCACTATAAACTGCCACAATGCAGACATCGTAGCTATATGGCTGTACAATTGTTAGAGCTACGTTAAAAATCCAATCACACACATACACATACATTATTATTACTAGTAATGCTCATATTTGTTTATCAACACTATAAGTACATGTACATGATGTGATATTAATCAGTCTTTGCAGCACCGATCCTAAATTTTAAGTCAATACTGTATAAAGAACATTCACCCAGTAGTGATAACTTGGTTGTGATTTTTTTCGATCGATTTCAAGAACGGCAACTCGTTGTTGTTGTTGTTGTTGTGGGGCTTAACGCCATTTTTCAGGACACGATAGGCTATACATGGCGGCCAGTATTAATGGTGGAGGAAGAAACCCAGAAATTCGCGGAAAAAACCGTCGACCCACGAGAAGCTACTGTCAAACTTTCTCACATATCCACATTCGCCGAATCTTGCAACTCGTCCGAAACATGTATTGTTAAAGGGGT
>JAECUM010021124.1:0-23028 GCA_016617855.1 Megalonaias nervosa
TATATATATATATATATATATATATATATTTCAAGAAAGAATCTTTTTAAAATGTCAGTTTGGCCATTCCATTCAAGAAAAAAAGTAGCTGCTAAGAGATTTGTCAAAATTTGAAAGCTAACACTGTCATCATTTTGCTTGAGTCAGAGTGTGAAGTCATTTAGGGAAAACCCATGGTCTCAATTTGAATACTGCTTAATGGAGGTCTGATCAGCACTATTTTCAATGAAGGCAAACTAGATATCGCATGTCTTCTACAGAAAAGCCATGTCTATATGACATCTGTGAAGAAGCAATAACAATATTTTCACAATGGCTACCATGATGGCCATAATGGACATATGATTGTCACCATTTTCATTTACGAACAACTACACATCATAACAGGTCTTTAGCATCGACCCTACTTCACTACATCCATCCATCTAGAACAAGACCTTCTAGATCGCTGCTATGGCAACCACATTGGTGGTATTATTGTCACCATTTTCATTTAAAGCCAACTCAAATATAATAAGTATTATAGTGAAAACCCATCAATGGTATGATCATCTCCATTCAGGAGAAATAGTAACAAGATTTTTAAGATGGCCAAAATGGCAGTTATGTTGAAGTTCTGATTAGCACCATTTTTTATTAATGATGAACTACAAATGATATTAGTATTTACGTGAAAACCCAATGCTGATATAGAACAAGACCTTCTAGATCACTGCTATGGCAACCACATTGCTGATATAATCATTCATTCATTCAGAAGCAGCAAGAACAAGATTTTCAATATGGCCAACATGGCATCCATACTGGATGTCTGAGGGGCACCATATTCATTTAGGATCAAACAAACTTCATAAGAAGTCTTTTAGTAAAAACCATTAGTTGCTATGGTAATCAATTTAGGAGATTAAAGTAGCAATAATAAGATTTTCAAGATGACCACCATTCTGGCCATATTGGATGTCAGATTGGCACCATTTTCACTTAAACCAACTGGACATGATAAGAAATCTTTTAGTGAAAACCTAATGTTAATATGGCCATCCATTTAGAAAGCAGTGACAAGAAGATTTGGAGGTCTTTCACCAGATCAGCACCATTTTCATTTAATACCAACATTTACATTTTGGACCAACATGGCATCATGAGAATAATTTTAGAGTAAACCCAATGTCTGTATGACCATCTGTTTAGGAGGAATGACATTAGAAAAATGTTCAAGACTGCAACCATTATATGTCAGATTAGCACCATTTTCATTTGGAAGCAACTAGAGATCATAAGTATTTAAGTGACAACCCATTTGTTGATACAACCATCCATTCAGTTGTAGTAGTGATAAACATGATTTTCAAGATGGCAATTTTGGCAGCCTCACTGGATGTTTGAGGGGCACAAAAAAAATTTCATTTTGGACCAACTTGACCTTGGGATGAATGTGTGTCAAGTTTCATTGCAATCTTCCCAGTAGGTTTGGTAGAATAGCAATAACAAACATGAAATTGCAGATGACAGACAATGTTTATGACCAGCAATATGAATGCCCCTCATTATTTGTAATCCTTATTTCAACAAAGGCAGACTTCTCACTCTATGTCAAATGACTGCTACATAGTTAATATATTACGGAACTTTTATTAAAAAAGTTTTCAATATACTGGAGCCATTCTTTGGAATAGAATACCATATAAAATTAGAAATGCAAAATCAATTTTATCTTTCCACCAGCAATACACAGCTCACCAGATAATCATAGTTCCATCCATTGACTTTTTTCTTCTTCTTTTTATGCCCAAAAGTTATATAAACAGATGTAATAATTCTTTATCAAAGTTCACCTCCTCCCAGAAGAAGATGTTTATCATTCTGTTGTAAATTGAAATCCACATTTAACAAAAATGTTTTGATGGCTTGCTTATTATTATTATTATTATTATTATTATTATTATTAAAATACTTCACTGCAATATGAAGCTGATTCTAGATGAAAATGGTGAACTTCTGATCTCCAATATTGCAGTTGACATAGTGAAAATCTTGTTATTGGTACTCATTCTGAAGAATTTGTTATACTGTCATGGAATTTTTACTAAATTGATTCCTTTTCCTAAATTAATACTATGAAGAGCTGACCTCCAAGAGCATATAATGTATTATTTTTATCAGATTTTTTTGTATTTATTTGTTTTTCAACCAAAATGTTTATGTCAGCCCTATGATATTGATTTTATGGTCCAAGGTCATGTCTCAGGTTTTTATGTGAAAATTGGCCCATATGCATGATAACAATAAACAATAGAGAGAGAGAGATGCTGGGAAGAGCTTTTACACTACAGATATCCCATAAAAAAACAAAGTCATTTAGTGTGAGTAAAGCAGGGCCTCATGACCTACATTTCCATTCAGAATAATAGAAGGAAGGCACTAACAACATTTATGTTGACATCATTCATTAATAAAAGATAAGAAAAGTAAGTCACTGTGTCTTGTATTCTCTTGGGTTGGTTTAGAATGATGCAAGAAACACCATGAGCTAGTTCCATCAACAAACAATTACTACAGCTAGAGATTTGCCTGGAAAACAAAACTTGTACATTTGGGTTAATCTTTAATAACAAAGTCATTCTGTGCAAAAAAGTAGGTCACAGTGACCATAGTTCAAAATGATGTGAGCCAGGAATCAAGACCCTTATTAAGTTCATTATAAAACTAATGCATAAAGCTGGCACCAGATGACACCGACACCACCAACAACGGCAATATGCTGATGACCAAGGGTATAGCATTTTCCTCTGTACTTGATACTGCCAAGCTAAGAAGAATGAAATCTGAAGTTTACTGTCAATCAGATACTTATGTCTTTATGTTTCTTTAAGTGCAGTCGAAAACAACCAATAAAACTGCAAGTATTTTAGATATATGTACTTGAGTAATATATCATTTGTGAGAAAAGGGCCCAAGTGGGCCTGATATCATTTACCAGGCTTGCATTTACTAACTGTTGACCATTTCACTATAGCATGTAGTACTGTAACACAACCAATTTTACCTATGTTATATTCTTATAATTTTTTTAAAGATAATGGATTAATTAATATGCACAGCCTCTTGCTCATAAATAAAATCATCCATGATCTTGATGATATAAACCAATTTAGTTTTATAGAAATTCGATGGGAAATATTCTCTAAATCAAGAGTGTAAACAAACCCAGTCAATCAGATGCAAGATCACCTCATTAATATGCAAACTTTCTGGACTGGAACCTGTTTGGGGCCTTAGAAAACCCTTAAAAATCCCTATATATTAATATTGTTTAGGATCTTGATGATAGAAACCCTAATTCTAATTTTGATCTTGAACCTTGACTTCTAATTGGTAGTAATAAACCCAGCCAATCAGATGCAAGATCACAGCAGTCATTAATATGAATGGGTTTTGCTAGTATTTAAACTTTCTAAGATTCTGATGATGTAAGCATATGTTCCAAGACTGTACCAGATTGTGTCAGAAATATGACCACCAGATATAAGCCCACATTTCAAGTTTGATTAAAATCAGATCAGAAAAGCAGGTTCCAGAAGGGTAACATGCTCTGCCAATCTGACACTAGATCACCTAGTTTAAATGTGTGGATCTCATTGATTATCAAATTTATCCAACATATAAGCATATATTCCAAGTTTGATCAACACTGGATCAAAAATAAGACTTCTGGAAGGCTAACAAGCTCAGCAAATCAGATGTAAGATCATGTAATTAATATGCAAGGTTTATGCTCATTTTTTTAAAACTAATCTGAGATCATAGAGGCATATATTCCAAGTTTGACCAAAATCAAATGAGAATTCCATAACAAACTCAGTCAATCAGATGTAAGATAATCTCAGTAGTCTTACTTATAAAAAATGTGTCTCAGATCTTAATGATATCAGTTCCAAGTCTGATCAAAATAAGATGACAAATAGGGCCTCCAGAGTGGTATCCAAGACCATCTCATTATTATGCATGAATCTCATTTATTATCGATCTCATTTGAAATTTTGATAATATAAACCCATATTCCAAAAAAAATTTGACTGAAATTGCTTCAGAAACATGGACTCCAGAATGATCTTCAGCAAGTGTCAATGGAAGATGTATAATGCACAATTCATGAATGATAATGCATGATAAACACAGGACCATAACATAAACTCACTTGGCCTTACAACAAGGTGAGCTAAAACTCAATGTGTTCTACTTTGCCTTAATGGTTTCTAAGGGCCACAAGGTCATGAAAATGTGGCAAAAATGTAGAACTTAGTCTAAGACAAATGCTTTCAAAACCAAAATCCAAACTTAATTTCTTTTTTGTTAAACAAAAATGCAGTCATGTCTTGATGGGACCCAGTGGTAATAGTTTTAAATGAAAACTTAAATACAGCTATCTGCAGAAACTAATAAGATAGGAACCTTACTTACATAGGAGAGCTCTGTTACACACCAGCATTTAGCCTCAGATGTGCTATATGTCACTCGATACACTGCCGTCAGCTGTGATAGGAAGGCTGTGTCAATACTTGTGTACCTTGTCTTACTGATGCTAAGGTAAAATGCGATGATGACAGAGCTTGGGGAATATGTATCAATGCGGACTGTTGCAGCTGTACTGGCTGTATGTTGTGGGGATCCATTATCTTTGGCCCCTACATCAACTTTATAAATAGTGTCTGAAGTTGCTGTAGCAAATAGTTTGATGTGACCTGTACACTAAAAAGGTGAAAAACAAAATGTAGTTTTTGGGGGTGGAGGTATAAAACTAATTGTAATAATGTAATACTTACCTGTCACTACTGCCTTGCTTATCTCTTCTGGAACAAGAGTCACCTCATCCAAGTTCATAATTCCAACCTCCCATTAGATAGAATGTTCTAGAATTCTAGAATAGAGAGAACCCAGTAACATTCTGACAATCACATCAGAGGTCCATGTGGGATATATTTCCTCTTTGATTTGGATCTCAACTACACTTTGGACATCAAAGCATGCTGGGAGAAGGGAATCTTGCAATAGTTACAGGTAAGCATTACAGTATTAAAATTAGTTTTACTTCCCTAAAAACTACATTTTAATGTCAGTATTACATTACCTGTCATTTTAAACTTGCAAACTTTTCTAGTTCAGATGAGGCTGATGACCTTAAAGAACTGTCATAAAATTATATAATCACCCTTATAGTAGCGGTGTCCACTACTTAAGTTGGCAGCAGATTAGGCAAGTTTTTGTGCCATAACTATTGGGTCCAAGGAAATAATACATTAGCTTTGGTGCACCCAAAACTAAGGGTAAAAAGGAGAAAGTAGTGTGCAACTGCCAAAATGCAAATCTCATAACATCTTCTAATGATGCATGATTATGACAGGCCCATGAAACAGCAACAGCCATGACTTCATGTGATGTGCTTAAATTCTCATGAAATATGGTCCCTCTCAGTGATGCTTTCCACACCTTTCTTCAACCATTTGACATGGCCAAAACTAACCTTAATGCAGAGAAATCTATCTTGATCATCCTCAGCACAGATACAACTGAGACACTGATATGGAGTGGGGATACCCAAGAAGCTGGTTTTTCTCCATAATGAGAGAATCAGACTCATCACTGATTGCTGCATTTGAAAAGTAAAACTTCTGTTGCTATAGGCAAAGCATGAAGATCACTCCTCACAGGTGCTAAGGACAGCAGGAAAACAGTTTTAATGGCAAGGTTCTCAAAAGTAGGTTCACAAGGCAGTTTTGATGAAACTCATAATAAGCACAAGATTCGATATAGGCATTAATGAATGCATTAGAGGTCTCTGCTGCTCAAAATATGTAATAAGATCAGAAAGATCAGAATCCAAACCAATAGCAGGACCCTTAGAGAACTTTAGCATGTTACACAAGGTTATCATGTAGCCCTTAATAGCTGAAACCCAGCATTCTGTTTGAACAGGAAAATAAGTCTGCCACTGTGCTCAGCGAAGGACAGCTAGGATTAATATGTCTCCTACTGCACCAATCACAAAAGATTCTTCACTTGCATTGTGGAGCTTGAATGTGGATAATATTCTTGCCAGGACAATGCAGTTTGGCAACTTAGCTAGGAAACTTGTCTTCATAGATCACTTGAGATGAGTCAAGCATTAAGGTGGAGATTTTGTGGGCGGTTGTGGAGGAGACTACCCTTTGCTGCTATAGGAGGTCCCTGCTCTGAGGTCATGTCCTGGGTTGGTCAACCAACAAGAAGATAACTGTACCATGATCATGGGGGTCACAGATGGGCTCTCAGAATGAGCTGAGCAGTGGAGGTCGTGACATATTGAGGAGCACTTGCAGAACAATTCTGAAAGGTGGGAAGGCATAACTAAAATGATGATCCTATCTTAGACTGAAGGGTCCACTGCCCAGATCCTCTGATCTGGGACTAGGGAGACATCAAAGGAGAGCTCGTTCAGTTTCTTTGCAAACAAGTCAACCAAGATCTCCCCAATCACCTGTCTGAACTGGGACTGTGCTATGGACATGTGTGGAAACCATTCTGTAATGATTACCTTACCTCTCCTGGACAAACTCCACCAGAATATTTTCTTGCCTGGAATATGGTGAACTCAGAGGGTAATCCTTTCTGAAGCTGCCCAATAAAGGAGGCTCCATGCAGAGAAAAGGAGCATGTGTACCTATTTGTCACTCAATATATGCTGCCACCACTGTGTTGTAGAAGATCACCATGCAATGACTCCCTACCTGATTGACACACCCTTGTAAAGCTAAAAATATTGCTCTAATTTCCAAACTGTTTATGTTAAGCGTTGTTCCTTCCTGGGATAATGAACTCTAAAGAATTAGCCCTTTTGGCTACAATTAGGCTGGCTGGCAAATTCCAGCTCTTCAAAAGCCTCCCTTACCATAGTCAAATGAGGGAGTAAAAGGAGATCTGGTCATGAAGCAGACTTCAAGAGTCTCTCCAAATTGGAGAGGATTTTCTTGTCCTCCAAACTGGAAGGCTTGGGACAAAAATTTTGGAGGAGAAGAGGGTAAACTTTGTTTACTGCCTTACCAAAAGACCAGATCTTATCTTTCACTGCCGCCTGAACCAACATGTGGGAAGAGAAGATGAGCCATCTTAGCTTGATCCTTGGTGAACTCACATGAATCTCCAAACCAAAAGGACGACATCATCCTGTTCTTGCACTTGAGGGGGTAGGGGGGTGGTTTGCAGACAGGCCTTTCAAATTTATTATTCCTCCATGAGGGCAAGAAGGTGTATTTTCTTCCTTTAACTCCTCATGGGGAGTGGGACTGGCTCATATAGCCGGCTTTTTACTGGGAAATGATTTGTGACCCTCCTCTAGTGTTTACCTCATGCTCAACTATTCACAAGGAGTGGATGAACTTCTTTACCTGCAAACTATATAGGGAGACTAAAATGACAGATTTACAACATGCCATGGCTCTGAAGAGGAAGAAAGATCTGCTTCTCTGGAGTGATGTCCCCATATCTCGTAGGTGCTGAGAGAGAAGGTGATCAGATCATGATCAAATCCCGAGTTGGATGAGTATATACTAGTTCCTTATCCCCAAAAGGATTGATCAGGAGAATGGAGAAAGAATGGGGTATCAACCCAATCCCTGTCCCCATGGTGCCAATGGGACTCCATTGACCAGTGACTGATAGTCAAAGACGGATGGCCAATGACCACTGTAAGATCAAAGCAACTCTGATATGATGCACGAGTCCTTAGAACTTGAAAACTACTGTTCCTTTCAGGGTGATATGATTTGATTATCTTCACTGAGCTAATGACCTTGAAAGGGTGCTGTTCCTCCCTATATGGGGGGAGGGTGTGACTTGCTCTCAAAAGAGTGCTGCTTTTCCCTGTGTGGGGGTTGGGGGGGGGTACAACTAGCTCTCCAGAAGATTCCACTCCATATGGGGGAACAACTCACTCTCACAGGAAATAAGATGGTGCTACTCCTGCCTAGCTGGGGTGGGTGGGTTCAACACCTTTCAGCCATAGTATACTCTCTCTTCAACCATATCGGGTACTGACTGCATCGGCATGACCATCAGGGATCATGGGGCCTTATAATTATAATATTATTTTCCTCTAACAAAGAAGAAGATCCCATACCTCCCAGGATTTAGTCTTCTTCATCCGAATCCCTTAAAGGACAACAATGAATCCTATACTATAACAAAAACAGAACTAATGAAGGATTAATAACTAAAGGAACAAATTATCTGATTGGAAAATATGGGTTCTAAACAGATTATGATTATTTGCATGAGGGCACCCGTTTTGGAATTTAATAACCGAATTTGACTGACATGCAAATCTATATACCTGCCTTTTTTCGTCTAGTCGGAAATAACGTGTTTGATATGGCGCGTGAAATACGTCGAGGCCAAAGTCGTTAAGCCGATATATATTCCTGTGTTATAACGAGCAATATACCCTCCGCTCCAAGCCACGCACCATCAGGACTACGGGATGTTTCCTGCATCCTGGTCTTTTATGTGATCCTTTATTCGAAAGAGGTGGGAACTCGGTCAATATCCTTACTACTGCGATAAAGTTTAGTTCCTGATTTACAGTACTAACCGTATTATAAACATACGCTAGAATGTAGTGTTTGTAAAAGACATTTCTCCGCCCTTTCCTATTTTTAGTTCCACCTAGCAGTTTGAGCCTCTTGGGTAGATCCCTGTGGGAAAGAACTGTTCCTCTTTGGTAGGTCCCTGTGGGAAAGGACTGTTCCTCTTGGGTAGGTCCCTGTGGGAAAGGACTGTTCCAAGGGCAATGCCATTCGTGTATGTAGTTCTGTCTTTTCATGCCGTCAAGTGTTGTGTATAGTTACAAGGTGGAATCTAGACAGTTTTCAACACATGACCCAGGGACCAAGTCCCATGGAGGGTTTGGATGAACTCCGGGGTCAATGTCAAGTGGGTACATAAAACTGTATTTTAGACCGAGCAAGTGTATATATGCGATGAGGATCTCAATTTCTAAGAAATGACCCAGGGGCTAATTCCCTGAGGGTAGTAATGGACCCAATGGTCAATATCAGTTGTAAGTATAAATTTGCATTTTCACGCCCAGTGATTGTATATATGGTAACATGGTGAGGCTCTCTATGTTATGGCCCAGAGATTCCCATGGGTAGGTACAGTCCCTGCGGCATCATCAATGGGGTCCCAATCTGATATTTGCTGACACTTGGCTCGTGGATCAAAAATATCATTTATCACACATATGAGATATATAATGCTGGAGTTATGGCAATTTATTTAAAATCAGCCCTCCGCCTCAAACCCCACCCAAGTGGCATGATAAAAAACTGGAAAGTGTTGGCTTAATGAAAAGCCATAGGACTATCACTGACCTAAGTTTTCATATGTATCTCTTTAACGGTGTAGGAGGCGTTCATTGATATTAAACACGTACATACATACGGACGGACCATATATCACAAAATGAAAATGCCTGCGCCTTAAAATAAGCGCCGAAATAATAATAATAATAATGGTGTGAGCTATTATAAATTGGACTTTCATGAGAGAGAGAGAGAGAGAGAGAGAGAGAGAGAGAGTCACAGTGCCCAATTCCTTTTGTTTAAATCAAAATCCTGATGAAAGCACTGGAAAGGAATAATTATTTCTGGGCAACAATTAAAATGGTCTTTGTTATAGCGGAAACAACAACGAAGTATTATGAAACCAAAAACTTACACATACACGTTTTTCCATCCCCTTTTTATGGTCAGTTGTCTAATTTTTCCTTCACGAAGAATATACAGGTATGCAGAGCACCAATGAAAGGGACGCACGCTTAAAATAAATTGCACGAGATTTCCGATCTGCTCACTTGGCGGCTATTTATTGCACAACTGCACCTACGACCCCCATAAATAATTGCCAGTAAAAGAAAAGAAAATAAAACAGAAATGAATTGATACATCTCTTTTTGTTCACATCTCATGTATTGTACAAAATATGACTTTCAAGAAATTACTTGTCACTTGTGAAAAATTGAAAGCTTTGTAGTGCTCGTATTTAGGTTATGTACCAGGCTTGTCGTCAAGTTATATCATCTTAGCTAACAAGCAGATCCGTTACATTTCATTTGTTACAGTGTTATTTAATTTGTATTTTGTGTTGGCATTTGTCCATGATTATATACTATGCATATTTAATTTGTATTGTGTAATTGAACTTCGTCCATAATTAAGGGTAGGAGTTGGGCCTACCTGACTAATGTCTTTTAATTTAAATGAACAGCATATTACCTTGCAAATTCTTTTCTATGATGTTTTACATTATATTTTAAGATCATTATTACTTGGAGGTAAGCATGTTTACAGATGTTGACTTCAAGGTCTATTTTTTTTTTTAAATAGAAATTATGAATGTTATAGAAGCAACTTGTTTACGAATTTGAAGGGAAAATGACCCTCATCCTGGTTCTGTTATTGTGTCTTAGCTTTTTAATATAAATGCTGTTAGCCTCAAAGTTACTCATTTCGTATCTTAACATCAGTCTTAGTAGAAGCAATTTATCTAGAGTTTCAGTTAATATTTAAAAGGATTTATTTATTTAAATTATTCACGAATTACAAAGTGCCCAAACCCCGGCCGAGTCATACCAAAGATTTATAAAACTGGTAGTAGCATAGCGCTCAGCTTTAATAGATTAGTGTTAGGACTGGTCGGCCCGATGTCAGGATAATGTGCCTGGGTGGTACTTGATGTTACGTGTCTGCAGCATGATGCACCAGTGCTTTATATCATTATAAATCGCCACACTGCAGACATCGTAGCGATATGACTAAAATTGTTACAGTTACGTTAAAAATGTAAATCACACACACACACACACACACACACACACACACAGAGTGCTCAATGATATTTTTGGACTAAATCGCTATTTTGGGATTATTGTGAATTCATTCAAAGACATTTTGGATTGTATCATTGTCATGCATCAATACTGTTAGCACATTAACACCTGGGTATAATGATTCCCCAAATACACACGAGAACCTACCAAAGAAATAGTGTGAATTGTGCGCGAGTTTGCCTCAGGACGCTGTTTATTAATTCAGCGTACCTATATAGCAGTCGCTACAACTGGAGCATTTATTCTATATTACACGGATAACTCTTTCGCACCTTCGAAGTATATCCTTAGGCTCATACTTTTCTCTTGTAGAAATAGGCAAAGACATTCCGATTGACCATTGACTGTGCGCTTGCGAAAATGGTAATCTTTTTCTGATCAGACAAGGCGTGTCTTGAGACTCTATCTGACGGCGGAAAATTGAATGGTTTCTCTACTTAACCCACGTAACATGGGAATATATGAAAAAAAGCATACGTTGTGATGAATTGATATAACTGTAAGTATTGTTCATAAAATATAAATCGAATTATTATCTTTTCTCCAATTGTTATTTGTTACTAAACGTTAATGGCAGAAAAAGCAACCAAAAAAAAAAAACCCAACAAAAAACCCAGACCCTCCCCCAATCCCTCAAAAAACATGCGACTCGAGCTTTTCCCTATCCCCCCCCCTTCCGCCGCATACCAGTTCAGTTGAAAAAAGAAAGAGAACAATATTACAAAATATGCATAAAAAGAAAAGGATAATGTGGAATAAATAATAGGAGACCCATACAAATTTGCACGTGGGAGTGTCAAACTGAAATTTCTGTAGCACACTTCACTACCCTTTCTATTGATTTCTAAACAAAACTCAGCATCTGCCAAGCTAAATCGGTAATGAAAACAGAAAATGACGTCACGCAGAGGGGATTTTGCTTCGTGGTACGTTTCCTGCTTTCTGCAAGAAACAAAGATTTCTGAAATCTAAAAGTTTTATGTTACATTTTTGTATCAACTGCAACCGAAATATTCTTTGGAACATATTTTGAATATTGATTTCAAGTAATTTTAACAATCAGTTATCAAGATAAATTAAGAGATATTATATATTATATAAAAAAAGAAAGAAAAAGACGTCTAAGTAGGCCCGATATCGCTCAACTGACACCAGCTTAATATGCAACGCAACAGCAGTTGACTGAGAAATCACAGTTATTACGATGCTTTCTGTAGAAATTTCTTCCAATGCTGTTGATTGCAAATCTTATTTTTTATGAAAACAATTGTTTCAAGGTTTCTCTAAGACCAGTTTGTATACCTTTATCCATATTTATATACCTTTATCCATATCTGTACACCTTTATCCATATTTGATATATTTGATGACACATACATCAGCATCATTTATACAATATTGAAAGGCCTTCGTCATATCATTTTCTGTCAAATTACGTTTTAGGGATGTTTTGAGATAAAGTTGTGTATAAAATGAATTTTCTTTGTTATTGTAGTAATGGCGACCGTACTTGATAGCAGATCCTCCAGATTGATGTGCATCGCCTGAAAGCTACGATCATATTCGTAAAATTCTGTTAAACTGCATTTTAGTATATAAAAAACTACAAGATTTTTCCCTCTAAATGTTGTACCACCGGCCATATCTTGTGGTATATTGGTATTATTTGTATAAATTTACAAGTCCCTTATGATAAGATGATTTCCTTCAAGTTTGATCAAATACAAGGCACTGAACGGACTTAATATTTGACGGCGAAGTCCGCATCCTTTGTACAAACTTGAAAGCACTTAATTCTAAAATTTGACTATCAAATTTGTTTAAATTCAGCTGAGCAGTATCTGAAAATAAATTGTTAGCACTTTATTTTGTGGGGTTCTTAAACGTTTAGTAACGGCAAACATATTAATGACAGAATAGCGTCATTTGCATAAAATAAGGATGATATATTTTAAATTATTTTGATTGGTTTGGGAGAAAAAGTCCATTTACTGATTTTCTTTTTTATTTAGTCTCGGTGGCCATATGTGATGGTGGGTTGGCATAATCTGTATCACACCGACAACCATTTATGCCAGTGCGATTTTTCTCAGATCTACAAAAGTCGTTTAAAGGTTTTTCTACTTTTAGCAAACTGGATGGATGATGGATCGACACCCATTGAACAAATTCAAATTACCATGACGACCGAATGCTACCTGTAATTTGATGTGCCAATTTTTCAAGCGTGTTTTGAGAAGGAGTAAATAGCAATGCGAACGGACGACGCACGACGGACCCACATGCCGAAAGTTTCACTTGACTTACGCTCACGTGAGTTAAACAATTCATGACAAACTATTCGACACAGCGTGAGCATAATATTGGATCCTAAAATAATAGGTAGGAGGTTCAGATAGCAGGAAAATGATAATGCATGTTAAAATGACCTATATCTATTGAAAGAGTTTTCAAAAATGGCACCAATTTCAACAAAACTTACCTTTTTCAGTCTAAAATCGCAAACTAGTTCCACCCGTAAATTTTAACTAATTTGGAAATGACCGTTTGTACAATGTCTTTTACACGAATTACATGTTCCCGATCATATAGAAATTGATGTCTGCTTAGTGCTTGTTGATCGCGTATCCCATGTCTCCAAATAAAACAACTATAAAATACAAAAAGACTTATGCACACCCACATACTGACAAATTAAATTTAGTGACACTTGAAAGACTGTTATGCACATCCGCATACTGACAATTTAGTGACACTTGAAATATGCAAAATTAAAGCAGATCTTTGTCATGTAAGGCATTAGACTTCAGAGGTATCTAAAGTTATTCTCTTGATCGATTTGGACTGAGCCACTGCAAGGTATGCTATTGAAAGAGTAGAATAAGAAACGTGGGATACTGATCCAATCTTAGCACGTTTCACTGTTCGTTATTTTAACAAGAGATTTGCTACATAATACACAGTACAATACGACACAACATAAACACCATACAGAGACTGAATTTCGATATGATAGTAGTTAAGATTATTGGCACTTTTGAACATGTTTCGATTTATAGGCACCTGGAGTGCCCATTCGGTCCCCAAAGATGGATTGCAGAGTTGTGATGCACACAGTGCTTCATCTCAACATCTTGAACAACATGTTAGGAGAATATGAAAAAGACATCAAACTTTGTTTACGCAAAAATGGCTACATTGCAGCCCAAGCGTCATTTACATCGCGGAAAATTTTATCCCAACAACGCAAAGCGCATCACACCATCTGTCTCAATGCATACTATTTAGTGTTGTTCGAAAGTCCGAGACAAGTCTCAAGTGGAAGTGTAGGCCAAAAGACTGGGATTGTCGACGTTTAAAAGCTCATATGAACACCGACAACATATGGCCGCGAGTACTTGTATAACAAAAGAGGTTTTCATATTCTTATATCACTAACATCGAAAATATCATCGTTACTCTGTATTGTTTGAACGTCCCGTTAAGGAAGACACAGAAATTGTCTTTTTGAAGAAAAAAAGTGGAAAATTAAATTCCAGCGACCCAAAAGAAAACAAAATTGTTCGTCCAGTGAGGTTTTCCCCCTATGCTTATTGCACTAAAGCTGATGAAAGTAGCTGCTCCCGTATTAGGAGCAGCGAGCTGGTCTTAATTTTGGATGAGTTTTGAAATGAGAGCGTAAACAACAATTACAGAGCTCATTTATGTGAAGCTTCTAGTTATCTCCGGTAGCCATTATTCACAGTATATCATGCAGAAATTAAATTTAGATTAAAACGATCTTCACAACTAAATGTGAGCCCCCTTTCTAGCCTAGGTCGATTTGCTTTTCTTCTCTTTGCATTTATAGAACTTTATCTTTAATCGACAATTTATAGTCAGTATTGTGTTGACATGCCAATTACAGCATATACATAATATAGCTACATACTGGAGAAATTTAAAAATTGTATCGCATTTTCAAAGCAAAAACACAAAAGTGTGTTATTGTGACGTACGACGATGGCTGTAAGAACCAAATTCACGTACAAGTTACACAAACCGATTCGAAGCAAATTTCTGAGACCACGAACTGTGGTAACATGTATCGATTATCAATGGGAAGTAGATGTGGCAAATTTTCCAACTTGGCTTTGTCAAGCAAGCTTGTAGGTATCTGCCGTGAGGGGCCAATGATTCTTCTATATATAACTGGGGCATATATCTGAAATCCAGGACGGGCCCTATGCGAGTGCGGGCTCAGAACAAAAAAGTGCTGAAACAAAAATAGTAGTAGTATAGTGGGTTACCGTGGCGTCAATGGGAATTAGCATTACAGACCCCCCCTGGGCCAGTATAGCGTCAAAAAAGTAGGTCAACACCCTGGGCCAGTATAGCGTCAAGAAAGTAGGTCAACACCCTGGGCCTGTATAGCGTCAATGGAAATTTTGTAGAGCGGTGACTAGGAGACTGGGGGTTTGTAGAGCGATAAGCGACAGGTGGCATGTTTCTTTTTTTTAGTAGAGGAAGGGTTTTATATATATATATATATATTCGTTTAGGGGGGAGACCAAATGAAAATTAAGATCTTTTCGAGGTATTGGAAGTGGCCCTGAAAAGGGCCTTTGTCTTCTTCTTCTATTGTCTCCACTTCTTCCACCATGTTCTCACTTTGGCAAAAATTCCTTTCTTCTTTTCTTCTTCGGGCATCCAGTCAGGATGTCCGAGAGCTCTGAATTTGTCTTGCACTTTCATCCAATTGTTGTTCAATTTCTCAAACTCTTCTTTCTTTTTTTGGTTTTCTTTGTCCTTTCTTTCTTTCTTCCACGTTTCCTTGATCTTCTTTACTTCTTCTTCCAGTACTTTTCTCATTAGGTCTTCGCCTTTCTTGATATTATCTAAGCCTTTTTTTTTTTTTTTCCACTCCATTAAATGGAAGATGTGTTCCAAAAAACATTTCACTTGGATCACAGTATCCAGAACCTGCTTTAAGGTTCCCACTCTGAAGTATTTAGGATTGATGATTCCTCTCAACTTATCCGCTTCTTCTATTGTTATCATTTGCAAATGATAACTTGCTGCTTTCAAACTGTTCACCAAGTCTAGGCTACCTGGGAACTTCCATTCTTTGTCAAGTCTGTCCAGCACGTAGGCTCCATCCATGATCCACCACCAACTATCTGTTAACTTGTTAAATAATTCTATGCTGCCAGTCATTTTTTATTCTGTGTAGAATGGCGCGAATGACGAACGCTATGCTTTTATATACTTCAAGCACGGACGTGAAGGAAAACATACCTTGCACTCACTTCACATATGATATACTATCCTTACCAACGAACGAGCAAGCATAAAACACACAAACATACCATCCACACAATCGGGATGAGAAAAAAACATATTATATACTATCCTCACCAACGAACGAGCAAGCATAAAACACACACTATACTATCCTCACCAACGAACGAGCAAGCATAAAACACACACTATACTATCCTCACCAACGAACGAGCAAGCATAAAACACACACTATACTATCCTCACCAACGAACGAGCAAGCACAAAACACACACTATACTATCCTCACCAACGAACGAGCAAGCATAAAACACACACTATACTATCCTCACCAACGAACGAGCAAGCATAAAACACACACTATACTATCCTCACCAACGAACGAGCAAGCATAAAACACACACTATACTATCCTCACCAACGAACGAGCAAGCATAAAACACACACTATACTATCCTCACCAACGAACGAGCAAGCATAAAACACACACTATACTATCCTCACCAACGAACGAGCAAGCATAAAACACACACTATACTATCCTCACCAACGAACGAGCAAGCATAAAACACACACTATACTATCACACCAACGAAGGAAGAGAAGAAAAACACACCCCCATATACTATTCACACCAACGAACGCGCATGCAAACACACACACACACACACACACACACACATATCAGTAAAGAGTGAGTGTTTATAGTCACACTACACTACATTCACACAAATTGGCAAATTGAATAAGTTCTCTTTTCTAGAGATCTGGTTAGCCCTGAGAAGGGCTGTTTTTTTAAACTTCAGATGCACCTGGCTAATGGTGACATCTCCCAGGGCGGGCACCACACACGCATCGCCGGCTCCAATCCTGCTCCCAATTGATGCGTGTGGTTGGGAGCGCAGAGGGAGGTTGATTTGCTTCACTATCCCACTCCTCAGTTTGAGGGATAGTGAATACTTGTTCCCTTCTTCTTCTATTTATCACCCTGGGATGCTGACGTCGAGGCTCCCACTCTTGCCTCTGCCTTTCCAATTCCTCCTCCCAATTTTCAATTTGAGGGACAGCAGCTCTCGGTCGTTGTGGTACTGGTAGTGGCTGCGGTGTTGGTAGTGGTTGTGTAGGCGTCCTCACCTCAGGTTTGACCTCACACTGAGGTCTCAGCATGAGGTGAGGTAGTATCCCTCTCTTCATTTCCTTCTCCTCTTCTTTCTTTCTCTTCTTCTCTTCTTCTTCTATCCTTGCTTCCTCCGCTACAGCCTCCATAGCCAGTTCGTCTAGCAGACGTCTGGCATACTCCAGGTGCATCTGAAGTTCCAGTAATTTTGCAATTCTGTTACTCATTTTCAATGTTGACGAGTCAACGATGGATAGCCAGACTGACGATCGCACCAATTTATATACTTGAAGCACGGACGTGAAAGTAAACATTCCCTAGCACTCAAATTTACCATCACACGCGGACTTAAAAGAAGCACTCACGTTTACTTTTTACTTACAAACACAGACAGACACAATTGGACAAGACAGAGAAACGAAGTGCTTATAGGCACACTTCTATTTTTTTGTAAACATACAAACACACGAATATTTTGTTTTACTGACAAAAGAAACGAAGTGCTTATAGACACACTTCTATTTTCTAATGACAAATTTTGGCAAATTGAATGAGTATGTCTTTTCGAGAGTATTGGGTAGCCCTGAAAAGGGCTGTTTTTTTTGTGTTCACGGAAGTAATGGCAATCTTTTTTTACTGTCTAAGATTGCGTCCCCGTCTGGCAGTAGGCTTTCCTATTGGATACGGTCTGCTTCTGCGAAAAGAGAAAGAGAATTCTTTGGTGTCTACTCGACAGTCCACAAAACCTCTGTCTGGTTCTTGCTGCTGCTGCTGCTGCTGCTGCTGTTGTTGTTCTTCTCTCTGCTTCTTCTGAAGTCTGTATTTCTCAGTCCATTCTTCTTGTTCTTTTTTAATTTCCTCTCTAAACATCTCTTCTATCAGACCTTGGACTGTGGAGAGCATTCTAACATTCTCTATTTCTTCAGGCTTCGGTATCAGGTTTAGCCTGACACGATGCAAATTGACATAAGCTTCGTTCAGCTGGGCTAGTCTGGAAGGCATCTTCATAGGTTGACGAGTCAACAGTGAATGGTCAGACTGGAGACCCACCCGCTTTATATGGTTCAAACGCGGACGCGATAGAAAACATCCCTACTCGGTTTTAGTGTCGGAACGCTATGATAGCGAATGTCATGATGAGGGATAGAAAGAAGTCAAAGAGCATATATTCACAGTGTTTTTTGAAAACAAACGACAGACACATTTTTTCAAAACACAACATTTTTTATTCAAGTAACAAGTAACAAGTCATAACTCACAAGTAACAAGTAACATCAAACAAATTATTTTTGACAAGGTTGACAACGTTGTGAAATCATGTGAGATTTCCATTGATGGAAGTCATGAGGCCATTGATGTACACTACGTTTCCTAGCTAAAGACAAAAGATAGCTATAATGGTCACAAAACCATCGATCTATTTTCTCATCGTTTCTAGAAGAGTGACGATCAAAATAAGTCACTAAATGTTCTAAAGGATATCCAAGACTGCGTTGATGAAGAAAATATACACAATATTGTCCACACACCATGGAATCTGTGCCTTGTAATTTCACATTATTGTATCGTGTCGTCTGGGCATTTCTTCTCATAAAGTCAATGATATCGTCTTCCAAAGGGGGTAATCCATACGAATCAAAATA
This sequence comes from Megalonaias nervosa, assembly GCA_016617855.1. Taxonomy (NCBI): domain Eukaryota; kingdom Metazoa; phylum Mollusca; class Bivalvia; order Unionida; family Unionidae; genus Megalonaias; species Megalonaias nervosa. Next base: position 18,962 of record JAECUM010021124.1, read on the forward strand.
TTCCACACAATTCTCTTGAGGGAAGTAGACGGCAACCCAGTGAGTGCCTGGAAGATGACTTTCGTCCGTGTTGATGACATAAGCTTGATGGTCTTTAGGTTTGCGATGAGGTAGTTCATCTTTGGCGCACACGACAGGATTCCAAGAAGCAGTATACGAACTATTGTTCAAAAGGTAATAAAGTTCCCAGGTATCCATGTTCTGTTGTGTTGTTTTTGTTTTTTTTCACAGGTAATGATAAGTCATCAATTCAATTCTGACTTTTTGTTTGAAACGATCTGTCAAGTATCCGTTTCTTTGCCTTGTCTCCGCACTCTGGGCTAAGAGAGCTTCGATGCGATAGATCTCTAGAGTAGTCAGTGGAGGACAGGAATGATCACGCAAGCCTTTATACCACTCATGCAACACGGTTTCTTCTGAGATGAGACTCCAAGCGTCGTCCAGATACTCGTCCAATTTTTCTTCTTGACTCATCATCATACATTTATCGTGTTGAATTTGACTGGGATGATCGTTTTGACATCCGTAACAATCTTTCTTGGACAATTCCGTAATGGTATTCGCTAGGTGTTTAGCAAAACAGGACACTAAATGTTGTTCTTGTTCTGGCCATCTGGACTTGACGACTACCTCGTCCTCTTTGACTTCGTCTGGGGGTTCTGTTTTCACGCTATCCTCCCATTCCATGTCCAAAGATTCTCCATTGTTTAAAGAGGGATAGGAGTCTTCCATTGTGTCTAATAGTCTAGAATGACTTCTCTCAAACTGTTGATTTCTATGGTATTATCGAATTCAGCATACAGGATGACGTTGACCGTCTCAGTGAGAGCTTCTGCAAACTGAAGTTCCACACGCAGTTGACCGGATTTTATAGGGTGGAAATGTCCCTCGTCGCTGCCTTGGTCTGGAGTGAAATCAAAGGCCCACAAAGTGTAACCTCCGACATAATCTTCGTACGAAATACCGTGACTGGTGTTGGTTCCTAGTTGCCCCGTAGCTTCGTACAGGGACAAGTACGATCTCAAGTAATTCTTCTGGGCAAAGTTAGGTTCGAAGGGTCTGGTACACAAAGTCTTGCCATCGCGACTGACTTCAATTTTGGACACTCTGTAGTGCTTAAACTGGAAAGGATTTTGATCGTGGGCTCCGTTGAAGGCTGCATTACTGACGATACCAACGATTAAACGTTTGGGTAACTGTCCTTGGAACAGATGATCTTCGATCTTGGATCGGAGTCCAGTAGCAATGGTGAATGTTTTCACTTCGACACGTCGTATCGGATATTTGGCGGTCGATCTGCTCAATGTTTGACTGATGTCGTTTCCCGCTTTAGGTAACACTTCTACACGTCGCACGTAAAGTCTGGCTTCTTGGATGATGGTTTTGTACTCGTTGGCTTGAGCCATCAAATGGAAAGCGACACTGCTGCGATTGAGTCTCAGGCGAATATCCACTCCGTTCAGCAAATACTTCTCTTGCAACCACATGTCCAAATGCAAACGATCCATCAGTTCTAAACTACGACCTTGCAGGATTTTCCTTCGACGATCGTTAAAACCCACATTGTGAGGATCGTCATCGGCTGTCAGGGCTCTGTCGTTAAACGTGTTCTCACCTGCGGTGTCAGGTTTCCATACCACGCAAGCATCCAGATGAGTGTTCTTGGCCTCTTTTCCGTACGTCAAGAGATTTTCTAGGTACGCTCGGTAAGGGTAAGTATCCGTGCTACTGCTGATCAGTTTGTTATTCAAGTACAAATCCACTTCGCAGAACAAGGAATGCAGGAAATTGTTGACGGGAGCTACTGCGGCATCAGCTCCCGGATTGGTGTTGTCGGTTTTGATCACTTTCAGCTTTAGATACAAGTAACTATTATTCAGATCGATGTAATCTTCGGGCTGTCCTTTGATTTCAAACTCGATGGGAGCGGAATCCACCAAAGAGGAGACAGGATGAAATTCGACCCATTGGGATTCTTGCATCGTCATCATGGTGGGTGGCATGGCAAACAGATCCAGTTCCGACTTGGAACAAGCACAAGACTCTCGGTGCATCATTTTCCTTTTTTAATAATCAAAAACGTCTAACTCTCGGACGGTTTTTCTTTTCTTTGTCTTTCTAGCTCTAGGGGCGTGAAGTCCTCTGAAAGGGTGTTTTCGTCGTCTTTTTCTGCCTTGTCCTTGCTGTGGCCTCAGGGAAGCAGGAATGCCTAACTCAGCATTGCCCAGGGCATTTATAGGAGTTTCTCGCCGACCCAAAAGGTCTTTGCCCGTTTGAAGCAAAACATTTTTGCCTGCTCTCAAGAAAGCTTCTTTGGGGCTTTGTTTGTCAATAACGACATTTTGGAGAAATTCTTTACCTTGTGTCAACGCGGCATCTTTTAAGGCGTGCAATCCTCGTGTCACCATCGGTTTCAAAATGGGAACCACTGTACGAAAGGCCGATTTGAGCATATCACCTAAACCATGTCCTCGCTGTCGAGCGACTCCTTGGTACACAGGATACATGACTGAGAAAAAGTTAGAGTAATCGTTTTCGAAAATGGAGTTTCACTGTGACTTTCCCTTTGGTGAATGGAATATTTTATCCCAGATCTCCTTTTATAGTAATGTTGACAGTGTCGAAATACGGCTTACTGACGGACAAATAGTGAGGATTTACAAATTCACGGTGAACGTGATAGGTGTTTCCACCTTCCTCGTCAGCCTTCGTGGCAGAATCCACTTTGAAAGGAATGACACGCAGTAACGGTACGGAGGTGTGTCCCACTACGTTGTACTCCACCACATCGGAGTACACAAAAATCAAATTCAGTCCTAGGTTCATTTCTACAGGGAATCGAAAATATTTCGCAAAATCCACGTTACTGGTCACGGCTGGTATTTCTTTTGCAATCTTGATTAACTTAGGGTCTCCACCCAAAATGTCATACAATTCAGGACAAAATGTAATGGCCAATACTTTGTCCTCAGAAAATTTCATCAGTAGGCGACGAGATATTTTGTGGTACTCGATGGTGACACTTTTTTGGCTTTCTCCAAAGCTTTACTAAACATGAAATTGAACCTCTCAGCTATGGTGTTCACCAAATGTTGACCACTAAAATAATAACCTGCAGGAACTTTCAACAGATAAGTGGTTCGGTTAGTTATGGGGTTTGGTGTTTTCATAAAGTCAGCTACACCACTACCACTAGCGCGTTCATCCATGAATTGTTGCACTTGATCGTCACAAACTTCTATCGTCAAAGTGTTTTGATTTTCGACGATGTTTTTGATTTGTGTAGGGTGAATAATTTCTACCAAAGCCACTTCCCAAAGGGCTTCGTGATCCAATCGGATGGCCTGAGGTAATTTGGCCGAGAAACAGCACAAAGTGTTATTAGGAAACACCTCCATGGAACTGTCACTGGGTAACGTTAAGTAAAATTGGTTGTTCATAATTCCACAGTTCTAGTATCCGAGGAGTCACTGGAAGTGAGAAAAAAAAAAAAAAGAGGATGGTTAGGGTGACTGTTGGAACTGACGTTGGACACAAGGCTCCCGTTGTTGTTGTTTCCGTTAGAGGAATATTTCAGAGACGGATTGGGAAGAAGGTAGCCAATGCAACTGCTGAGTAAAATGGTCCACAATTGTTTATCTCCTTGTTGCAAACTCAAATTGGCAATGGCAGCACCGATGACACAATACACCACAAAGATTTGGCAGAAAAAGACGATTTGAGTTTTAGGCACACGTTCTCCACACCACACCCACAAGGGTTGTTTTTGTAGATCTTGCAGAGAAGAACTTGGGGAAGGAGTGGTCACTGCAGTAGCTGAGACTGTGTTGAAGGGCATGATGGTCACTTCTTTTTATAGTCAATGAGTTGCGAAGCGTCGATCCAAGAGTCAAAACTGGGATGATATCCTTTCCAACGTACTTTGACTTCTTTGACACGTTTCTTTCCTACTTTACGAGTTCTTCGATCGAGAATGCTTTCGATCTCGTACACGTCGTCTTCTTTTTGGTCACACGTTGTAACTCGGGTAAGTAAAACGTTCCTTTTAACACTTCCCTGTTCATGTC
>JAECUM010021125.1:0-10325 GCA_016617855.1 Megalonaias nervosa
TATATATATATAGATATAGATATATATAGATATATATATAGTGTGTGTGTGTGTGTGTGTGTGTGTGTGTGTGTGTGCGTGTGTGTGTTTAATTCATGTCCATGACTATAGACTGAATCTTCTTTAAAATATTTTAGAGAACATCAATCATCAATTTATTTGTGAAATTTAAATTCATTTTTTTCGGAGTTATCTTTGTCCCTGAAATTTAAATTGCATATATTTGAGAAATCTTTAGTGAAAATAACCAGCTTTCCCAATGTCATCTAAAGTGGATAATTTTGTTTCAATTTCTATCCAGGAAGGAGTAGAGTCATTGAAAATGGTCAAGGTCAAGTTGCTTGAGCTTGCCAGACATTACTCTATTTCGGAAGTAAAGCATCTGGTAAACCAAGACATTCAATTTTCGCTGAAGAATGATTTTATTGAGACAAGTAAACGTAACTGGAGTTCACCATGTATTCTTGTGCCGAAACCAGATAATACTTTCCGTATGCATACTGAACATAGAAAAGTGAACAGCGTCACCAAAACAGATGCATTTCCAATACCAAGACTCGGTGACTGCATTAACAAAATTGGAAATGCAAAATATGTCAAGTTTACTTTTGATAGGATTCTGGCAAAGTCCACTCACGGAAAGAGCAAATGAAATTTCGGCATTTGCAACTCCAGATGAACTTTATCAATATAAAGTGATGCCATTTGATATGAAAATTCTCCCTCAACATTCCAACTCTTAATGAATATGATAACATCTGGTCCAGATAATTGGGACGCTTTCGTTGGTGATATCATCATCTACAACGATACAGATCACTCATAAACAATTCGGAAATTCTTTGATCGAGTGAGCGATGCAAATTTGACAATTTATTTCAGTAAATCTGAGTTTTGTCATGCTTTTTTAAATTTGTTTTAGGGCATATTGTTGGGCATGGTCAAATTAAACATGTAGAAGTTAAGGTCAGGGCTATCTGAATTTCCAATGCCTGTTAGTAAAAAACAACGCATACGATTTTTTCGTGTGGCTGGATGTTATAGGAAATATTGCTCAGATGTTTCAATAATTGCTGAACCCCTGACCAATTTGTTGAGAACGAAAATAACCAAATTCCATTGGTCTGAAAAATGTCAGAAGGTTTTGATAAATTTAAGTCCATACTTAAGAGTGCACCAGTTCTTTCAGCTCCAGAAAGTCAACCATTTAAATGTCTGTTGATGCAAGTTATGTTGGGTATGGTGAAGTATTGATTCAAGAAGACAAAAAAAAATGGAGTGGATTGTGCTATTTTAAAAAAACAAAAACAAACAAACATAAACAAGTACCAGAGAAATTATTCCACAACCGAGAAGGAGTGTTTGGCTTTAATATTGGCTTCGTAATAGTTTGAAGTGCATATTAATTCAGCCCCTTCTCTGATTCTTGTATTCACTTTTCACAACCCCTAACTTTCAATTGCAGAATGAAAAACAAAAATCTGAGACTATTAAGGTTGAGTTAGATGTTGAAGGAATACAACATTGACATTAGGCACATCAAGAGAAAAGATAATCTGATTGCAGATACAGCTTCCCTTGTATAGAAGTATTATATTTCTTTATGTAAATTTTGTGTCATTCATAAGACATTTACCTATGTAATTATTATAATGTCATGTTTATATTAACTAAAATGTTAAAGAAAGATTTACTGTTTATTTTTCTTTATGAGGGGAACTGCTATGTATATTAGGAGTTTAATTTTTGTCCATGACTATAGCTTGTAATGACAATTTATAAATAGATGTTGTACTGCTAATATTTTTTTATGAATGTTAATTCTTTCTTTACATAATGATGTGTTGCAACATATGTCAGGTGAGAGCTATTGCGATATAGTCGTAATAGAGTTGTGGAGATTTAGGAGCGAAGTGAGTAATTATTCCTATTCATATAAAGGTTTTTTTTTTCAGTCTGAAGAAATATTTAATGTTGAGTTTAGATTTAATTGGAGAGGAATCATTTATTTAAATTAATTTTTTGAATTACAAAAGTGCTGATATGATTGTTTGGACTAAACACTATTTTAGGTTTATCGTGAATTCATTCAAAAGTGTTCTGAACAATGCTATTGTGATACATCAGGACTGTTGGCACTTCAGAACATTCAAGGCTATTTGCACATCAGCACATTCAATTCCTGGAATTCATTCGGAACATTATTCCTTTGGATTTGTGATACAACGTTTAGGACTATTTTCAATATAATTAACATGACTGGGAGTAGGGATGAGGGTATATATGGTCAGAACAGACCAACAAATGTTTGGTATATAATACTACACTGGAATAATGAATTCAATAGCTTGAGTTACTGAAGAAAAGAAACAATGGCAAACTCACTAAAAACAGGCTCAGAAATTGGTTATCTACATCTGGCAATAGTTACTCGGTTGTATTAAAAGCGAAGAGCGGAAAGAATTTCAGGCATTGAACACGGTTTGAGATTAACATCTTAATACACGCTATGCTGTATTAAAGATAATGGGTTTTCAAGTCACGTAGTCTCCAAGTAAAGAATGTAGCGCGAAATCGTTCTTTAATGCGTAGGTCGGGGGACCACCTCTGTTCAAGCAATGCTTAAAGGTCAAATATGAAGAAATTCTTCAAGAAATAAATTGCTTCATGTTAATTTTTTCTTTTGTTGCAGCACAAGAAGAGTAAATAATTTTTTTTAAAAAAAAACCTGCACAGCCGATAAAATTTACTTTTACGAAATTTATGAAATTTACCGCTAGAATTAACAGAGAGTTAGATTGTCCAAAATTACCGACTTAGAATCGATTTCCTCAGCTTTTTTGTGACAATAACTCGGATCAGTAGGACAACCTCTGATATTGCTGCAAAAGAAAAAAAAAAAAAAAAAAAAAAAAAAAAAAGAATAGGGTGTTGACGTGGTATTTTGCAGGAAAATCGTACATTTTATTCCCCGAGAGTCTCTTTGCAAAACGAGACATCACAATCTTTTCTTACCACATAGACTGTTTCTACGATGAATTGACCGTAGAATTTACTGAGAAGTTCCGAAACAAAAAATAGTACGATGCAATTACAACTTATCCGCCAAAATGATCCGAATGGCAGCTATTTGCAGCTATCGGCATATATTTGAGGTATGATCCGTAGGATTGACGGAGAATGCCCCTCAGTTGTCTAGAATTAAATTCATAGAAACGAACCTTTCATGTAACGAAATGCTACATCAATATGCATATAGCAAACAAAGTATCAATTTATTACATAATAAGTTTCCGATGCTACCTTTCATGTTACCAATGTATTAATGGCTATGTTTGATTAATCTGTTATTTAGTCTTTTTACGTTCAACAAGCAAATCGTGAGCTGCATACTACTTTTTGCTCAAGAATATTGTTCTATTTGTTCTTTGTTTTTCTCCAAAAATGGGGAAATCAATCGGCTGATACATCTGAAGTATTTTCTGGTTTGGAGGAAAAGGCCGAGGTTTCTCCGATTGTCGGTTTGCATTTTTATGTGTAATGATATTCCAAAACGAGTCAGCCATCAACGGCTGTAAAAGTTTTTTGATTTCACGGTCGATACAGGTAAAACTTAACATTTGTTTAAAAAAAAAAAATATATTTTCGTTTGCAACAGTTATAATTTTTGGCCAGTGACAGAAAGCGGGCGTGCGTTACCCGTAGAACAAAATGAGCATACAATAGTATGGCTCTATGGAGTATGTTGTCTCTAAGTTGAAGTATTATGCGATTATGCGCAATTGTTTATTTTCTTTCACGCATATTAAAAGAAATTAAATCATCACAAATCCTTCTTAGTAGGAAAAAGGATTTTGATATATAATTTAGACAACAATCATGGGGTAGAACATGTGTGTGTATATTTGTGTGTGTGTGTGAGAGAGAGAGAGAGAGAGAGAGAGAGAGAGAGAGAGAGAGAGAGAGAGAGAGAGACTACCACTATACGGGAGCGTGGGGGTGGTTATTTTCGTTTCCACCAGGATATTTATTTTTCTTTTATCTCACACAGAGAGATGGGGGGGGGGGACTGTGAGCAAATATTTAACAGTGTGTCATTCACTGAAATTATGTCTTTATTTGAACCATTGTTGTACTGGCTGACGAAAAAAAGAAAGAACAGCAAATACAAAGTAGAACACGACGAAAGATTATGCTAGAAAACACGGATGACTTTAAATGGTGTGTTCCTCTTTACGATCCAAGACAAATGCAATTTTCTAAGAATTATTTTCAATAATTTTGACCAAGCAAAATAGAAATTTTATGTATGTGCAAAATAGACATTTAATATGTTTACTCTTTGTGACTTAAATTCATTGAGGTAAAAAAAAATACCCGCCCCTCCTGACAATAAAAGGGTAATGAGCTACTGCGTTCGATTGTTAAATTTGCTCATGCACTGTCAACATTGAGTTTTAATTTCCGCCAGAGCCCTGTTCATATAATTCCATTTATCTACCAAATTCCCGACAATATGATCTATATCTTAGTCCGTTATTTGTTCCAGTTATACGTACGTCACTTCCGCATACATATAAGGGGCTGGTAATATCTGCGCCAGCATCTGTGTGGGTCACACTTTTAAGGATATTTATATAAATAGGTATCAGAAATTTAAAATTAAGTTTAAACAGAAATCTTCTTATTTTACTGTCAAATATTTATAACGCAGTCGTTGCATTGTTATACGGACGTATAGGTCAAGGACACTGTTATGGCCAATGTTTATCAACATCGGTTATTATATTTTTTTGTGCCAGTCAGCAACGGGAATACGAATGTTTCAAGTGAAAAGACCAAAGAATATGTTTTAAATAGACATGATTGCCACACTAGCATGATCAATAGCTTTGAACTCCGCCACCACTCCCCAACACCACTACAACCGTTGTCTACTTCGCCATTATTAATCTCCCAACGTAACGAATACCCAGTTCGGATCCCACGCGCCACATAAATATTAGCGATGTGGGGTTATATTTGACAAAAAAATTTGTCATTTCTGAACAATTTTAGTTTGCTGATGATATGTCATTGATAAATCCTTCTATCGCAAATTTATGGACATTATTTAAGACATGTGAACAATACGCATTTGAGAATGATTTCAATGATGATACACAAAAATCGGTATGCATGGTCTTTCAGTCAACATCTTTCAAATTACCATCTCCTCCCTCTGTACATCTAAATGGCCATGCTCTTACATATGTTGTCACGTTTGCTAAGCCCAGGTATCAAGTCGTGTATAAACTAGGGTATTATTACAGCCATGTGTTTGATGTCTAAAGATTGCCGCAGGCTAGTGTTAATCCCTTACGCAAGGTTACCGTGACCCGCCAGCCAGGCGATATATCGTACCAACTGAACAAAGGCTTGTAGTATTCACACCTAGGTGTTAAGAGGTTAGGTTAGGATCAAAGGGAAGCCCGCGGGGTGAACGAAGCGTATTCTCATCCCTCCCCCACGTGGACAGACAGCGAGAGGACATTGTCCGCTAAGTTTGATTGGATCGGTTCACAGCGACATCCAATCGGAATTGAGATAGAGGGTGTGACTACAATTTAGATCCGAATTATAACTTCGTAACTCGTAAGCAGAAAGTTAGTTTCTCCTCGGAAGATTTGTAAGCAAATAGGGTTACTCCGAGAAGCCACTCGTAATTGGCGGTAAAACTTAGAACAGATTCTAACGGAAGAAAAGCTTCGAAAAGGTCAGTAAGTTATTTGCTAGATTCTTGCAGAATATTACGGCATCATAATTGTAATTATTTGTAGTATGTATACTTAATTACTAGCATCGTTTAGTATGTAGAATTACCTTTCTAGTGTTTTATCTACATGCGTATTTGAGAAATGGGCTTGAGTTTTACATAGAGAATTATGTAGATTGTTAGCTTGTGGACATAATTAATTTTGTAATTGGCTATTAGGTTCCTTCGTAGTAAACCAGTGCATTTATTAATGCGTTTTGTTGGAATTTACGCATGCTTGAATTGTGAGTTTGGAAAATGATTGATGTTTGTAAGATTAGTTACTATGGACGTATGAATATATCAGAACATGGATATTTGAATATTTGTGTACTTTGTATGAGTTTTAATGTAAAGAAATGCGTCTGATTATTGTGATATTGTTTAGTATAATGGAATTAAGAATACGTACTGATGTGACGCAATTTCTTGATGTATGTATGAGAAGTAATTGATACCGTGCTTTTATTATGACGTTGTTTACCATAGAAGAACGTATGAGTATTTCGATGTGAATGAATGCGTGACCGAAGAAATTTAACAGCCGTTATCTGATGATAGGCTGGGCGTAGTGTGAGATGAAAGGGCTAAGGAAAAATATTGTACCGTCCTTGTGTTTTCACAGGAAGCATTTTGTGGGGACAGAACTTCCGGTTCAGTTGAGTCCCGAGTCTCCAAGAGGGGAGACAGAAGTGAGACTAGAAGAACAGTCGGAGTCGACAAAAGTCTAGTCGGTGAAGAGAAGATGGATAGAAGGTGGAGGAGGTGGAAAAGGAGTCTGGAGGAGGACGTCGAGGAGGAAGAGAAGGAGTATAGTGAAGTCGAGGAGGAGGAGAAGGAATTTGGAGAAAGTCGGGGAGGAAGAGAGAAAGAATTGGGGAGAAGTAGGAGAGAAGAATACATAGATGAGTAGAATACAAGGACAGGTGGAAATCTATCTGACACTAATCAAGTGATGCAATAGGCTATTAAAGGGTCGAACGGAAGGAGTGTACTTGGGAAGTTTGAATCATTTGACTATTGAATTGTTATTAAATTGTTATTCATTGAATTTCACCCATTTTTTTGTATATTTAACAATTTAACCGTTGGCATTGCTGACTGGGGTCTCGGAGCTGTACATCTATCTTTCACTAATTTAACTTCCAACCAAAATCGAGCCTGGATGGGACCTCTACAATAGTTAAATAAAATATTGGGAGCACCCCACCCCAATCCCCCACAATCAAATCCTCACAGAAGGGGCATCCTTCACATATGTCAACAATTTTACGCATTTGGGTCATATTATAAAATCCAGTCGGTCAGGTGATGAAGATATGATGAGACATTACAGATGTTAGTCTACTCGAACAAACATGATTCTACTTAAATTTAGAAAACGTTTCTTGGATTTCAAAATTATATTATTCAAATCTTATTCTTGCACAATGTATCACCCTCCTCTATGGACAAACCTTAGTGCATGTATGAAAAGAAAACTAGCTATTGGTTATAATAGTGGTCTTCGTTTTCTATTGTGCCTTCCAAGATGGAACAGTACCACTAAAATGATTGTAAACTACAGCGTATTCAATTTAGAAGAAGTAATGAGAAAGTATGTATTCTCCATGAAAACATAAAAATCTAACAATAAGAACTGTATCTTGAAATCTCAGTTGAACTATTACATTCGTTTAAATTCTTGTATTGCAGGTAGATGGAGCAAACTACCTTTCAAATGTCTTAGATCATTTAATTCTTAATAATGCTGGACACAGTGATTTGCTTTAGACATGTCTATATTTGTTCATAAAGTATCTATGATCATTAATATTTGAAGTACTGTTATTATATTTTAATTTAGATGTACGAACTATGCAGTGTAAAATAAAGAATTCTTATCTTATCTAAGCTTATCTTTAATTATATTAAACAAATTACCTATCGCCACCTGTCCATCACGCTGTTCGATTAACCAATCAGCGAGCGTAAATGAGACACACCTCCAGGCGTGGTTTACGTCTGCCATTTTCATCCGACAAACTGATAATGAACTGGTTATCGTAAATATCTAAAAACAAATTACAGTGGTTCGTCGATTTTTAGTTCTATAATAGTGAAAAAGGGTCAATGTGATCTTTCTAATTCTAACAATTGATCTAGATCGTCTAAATGGAAGAGTTAGATTTATTCCTTTCACATGCTTTGTAACATTCAGCAAATAATTTATTTCCCTAGAATACAAAGTGAAAATATAAAAAAGGAACTTACAGTATTGCAAATTTAATCCCAAATTAACATAGAATTACAGACACAATTCCTAATGATTAAAGTTCTAAATAAACGTTAGTGGAAATCCAAATTAAACCCAGCTCTGGAAGTGTTGATGTGGCTGTAGTGGCCCCTTTAGTGGTGATGAACCATCAGTCTTTTTTGGATCACAATAATACAATCCAAGAATATATCACCATTTAAAATTTCACTATTAATTCAAGTCTATATTTCCAAGAATGTTATTTTAGAAGAGCACTTTGTATTTCCAATGAATAAATAATTTTAATAAATAAAGTCCAGCCCAGATGAATTACTGGACACAACAATAATACAACTGAGTCTGCTAAGATTTTAAAGCGCGAACAAATAATTTTAGAAAAACAAGATTCTATGGGCCTCTACCTGACCTCAGGTCACAATCAGCATTATTTCAAAAGATGTGTAGATACTGGTTTAGTTTATATTCAACTCTCATGTTATTAATACTATTTATGATGGGTCCAAACAGTTAATTTATATGTTTATGATCGGTCGGTTATGTGAGTATCACATATCTGCTTATATGACTGTCAACATTCGTTTTTAAACATAATATCGTCGGGTTGTCTACTAAACCATTTTAACTTGTCAGCGAATACAAAATGCCAACAGAAATATAAGGCAAACGGAACGAAGATTCTTTCCTCATTTCGATTTACACTGGATGCATGAAAGCAGAAAAAATGAAGACAGTCTAACGCAAAATTCATTCCTTTTTGTTGATTTTTTTGTTTGATTAAGACGTTGATTGACAAAGTACGGTATTGTGGAATAAGCTGATGCCCATTCTGATAAACCAGTTCATTTTATTAATTACATAAAATAATTTTTAGCTCACACTCTAAAAATTACATCAGAAGTGTTACAACAGATCATTTTATTTAACTTTGAACAGCTGATCTCAAACATGGTTGCATGTCGGACATTAGCACCTGTCCATATATTTAGAATGTTTGGGATCAGAAGTTCACATTTTGATCGATAGGATCTATATGTAGCTATAGTTGATCTGTTAGGCACATATTTGGCTGTGTGCATTAAATATATCACAAATTATTATTTCAATCTTAAATTTACTTATGTATGATAATATGTTTTAATTTAGTATTTTCATACAATACGGTACTTTAGCATCAGTTGTTGTCACATTCCACTGAACCATTCAACATATTAATTGTTAACCTACATTCTCAAAATTCACTAGAAATATTTCAACAGATTATTTGAAGTAAGTTTGCACAATTGATTTTGATAAGTACATTGTAAACGTCTCACCTATGCCAATGCCCGTGACTGTTTACGCTTACAAGGAGCAGCAGAGAGGGTGAACCCTACAACTTTGTAGAGACCTTATTTTTGAAAATTAAGGGTTCCCTGAAAAAAATAAGTTTTTGCCTTAATAATGAAAACTTCTTTAACTGACCAGATTTTTTCACAATCTGGTCACATACGTATGTCATTCACCCTCTCTGCTGCTATAAATTAAACAGCCATATAGATATTATCAATAATGAGTATTGGAGAACCACACTCAGCTAAATTAGCTCGAGAGCGACTAGAGGCAATTAAAAATATCTACCCGTTCGTGATTCTGTTAAGCAACAACTACAATCGCGTCAGGAATCTCAAGTTGAATTTGAAGAGGATACAAAAAAATTATTTAAACCTATCACTGAGACCACTAAAGGTATTCAACCTGTGTTAGAGAAAACCGCTGAAGTAACTGGAAAAATAGCAGAAGGAACTGAAAAAATAGCAAGAAGAACAAAAAAGACAAAAAATTTTACGTGAACTTCCAGCCGAAATAGCTGCTGCGATGCCAGTCCCGGAAATTCTTGAAGGTATTGAACAAGTTCGTGGTGAAATAGGTGACATAAAGGGTCGTACACAAGAACAAGAAGAATCAGAAGAACAAGAAGCGAGGGGGAGAGTTGCGTTGAGTGATAAATTTAACGAAGATGCTATTACTGTAATTAGAGAGATTGAAACTCCAGGAAAATTAGTTATTACTGCTTCGAAAAGCTATAATGATCGAAGAAAGTTTTTAAAACCTGAATATGCTAATGAATCTATAAGCCGTGAAAAATGGTTCAAATGGATATATCGCATATACTATGACGTTGATCAGGTTAGAATTGATGATCCAAGATATATAGAATATACTAATGCAATAGATACCTATACTTCGTATATGCTATTGCCACCAGAACAACAACAACAAGTATTAAAACAACAA